>JAVXUP010001202.1:0-265740 GCA_033070095.1 Escallonia herrerae
TTATCTTTCATGGACGGGTTCGCAGGTTATAATCAAATTCGCATGAACCCTGACGATAGCGCCAAGACAGCCTTCCGCACTCCTATGGGTAACTTTTGTTGGAAGGTCATGCCCTTCGACCTCAAGAATGCAGGTGCTACCTATCAAAGGGCGATGACAGCCATATTCCATGACATGATACACCGCACAGTGGAAGACTACGTCGACGATCTCATCATCAAGTCTAAGAAGGAAAATGATCATCTCACTGACCTCCGAGCAGTCTTTGATCGTTGTCGTCAGTACAATATGCGGATGAATCCGCTGAAATGTGCCTTTGGAGTCTCCTCCGGCAAGTTCCTCGGCTTCTTGGTCAGTCGACAGGGCATCGACGTTGACCCTTCTAAAGCCGCCTCCATCCAAGAGATGCCACCCCCACAAGCACCAAACAGTTGAAAAGCTTTCTCGGTAAGGTCTCTTACCTCCGTCGGTTCATCCCTGCCTTGGCCGAACTCATCACACCCTTTCAGCACTTGACACGCAAGAGCGCACCATGGAGTTGGGGTGCGCCCCAACAGCAAGCCTTTGACAAGATCAAGTCGGTACTCATGTCGCCGCAAACCATGGTGGTACCACGACGAGGTCTGCCCCTCCTACTATACTTGACCTCCACGCCCAGGTCCATAGGGGCTTTACTTGCTCAAGAGGTGGATGGGGTGGAGCGTCCCGTTTATTATCTCAGTCGGTCAATCAGGGGGCCGAAGCCAATTACTCCGAGCTCGAGAAGCACTGCTTGGCTTTGGTTTACGCCTCACAGAAATTCAGACACTACTTCTTGGCACATCAGATCACACTCGTCACCAAAGCTGATCCACTCCGCTACATGCTTACACGTCCCGCCCTGTCTGGTCGACTCACCCGTTGGTTGTTGCTATTGGCCGAGTTCGGCTTATCTATCAAGAATCCTACAGCTCTACGGAGCCAAGCACTTGCAGACCTCTTAGCCTTTTTTCCACGCCAACAATATGAGCCGACCTCGGACCAATTGCCTGGGGAGGAGACGGCCTTTATCACCGACATCCATGAATTGTGGATGCTTGAATTCGACGGTTCATCCACTAGCAAAGGCCCCAATGGAACACCCCTTCGGCAAGGGGGTGCCGGTATAGTCCTCCGGAATCCCGGTGGTGTTACCACCTCCCTATCCTTCAAGCTCGCATTCCCAGTGTCTAACAACGAAGCTGAGTACGAGGCACTTGTCATTGACCTCATGCTCGCCGTTAGTATGGGGGCTAAGGCCTTGTGTGTGAAATGAGACTCAAATTTGATCATGAAGCAGGTTGACAGAGAGTTCGCAGTCAAGGAACCAGCCTTGGCACCTTATCGTGCCTTGGTGCAATACTTGGAAGGAAGACTTGGCCATATCCAGTATGAACATCACAACAGGTGCCACAACAGACATGCGGATAGCTTGGCTACGATCGCGTCGAAGCTAGAGGTTGCGGGTGAGCAGCGAATGCTAACCATCATCAAGAGAACAGAACCATGCACAGTATTGCGCCTAGTCCCGAAGGACACTACTACAAACGATTGGAGGCAGCCAATTATCGACCAACTTAAGATACCATCTCTTGCTTATGCCTCTACTCTTACAAACTTTTTGAAGTTGGGAGATGTCTTGTATAGACGATGTCCCGGAGGCACTCTAGCTAGGTGTTTGGCCTCGGAGGAGGCAAAGCACAAATTACGGCTTGGCCATCAAAAGTGTTGTAGCCTCGAAGGTCCTCCTCTATACCGTCGCCTCCAGCGTATGGGCCTCTATTGGCCATCCATGGCCAAGGATGCCTCAGATATCCAAAGGGACTGTCTTGAGTGCTTGTATGCACTAGACAATGAGGAAGCTCTTGTCATTGACGTCAAAGGTGACTGGCGTCAGCCTCTCATCCAGTACCTATCCCACGGGATCCTACCACCTGAACGTAACTCAGCACGATCCGTCAAGCGCAAGTCAGTTAAGTATTTCATGACGGAAGACGAGTTATTTCGCAAGGGCTTTTCGGGACGCACCCTGCGATGCTTGCAGGGTGCCCAATCAGTCGAGGTGATTAATGAAGTACACAATGGTGATTGTGGTGAGCATGAAGGCTCTCAGAAGCTGTATGCAGAATTGCTAAGGTTAGGGTACTACGGGCCGACTATGGAATCTGACGCGATCTCTCACGTCCGACACTGTCAACCCTACCAGAGACACGCTGACATAATGCACACACCGGCGTCGACCTCAGTATGATCTTGGCCCCTTGGCCATTTCACTCTTGGGCTCTCAACCTCATAGGCCCCATCCACCCAACATCACGGGGTCACGCTTGGATTATGGTGGCAACGGAAAGTTTCACGAAGTGGGTCGAAACCATACCTCTGCGACGAGCCACGGGAGGCGTCATTGCCAACTTCTTGCGCGACCACATCGTTTGTCGCTTTGGTATCCCCCGGTGCGTCATATCTGACAATGGCACGCCATTCATCAACAGGGATGTCCGAGCTTTCATGGAAGGATACAACATCAACCACGCTACAGCCACGCCTTATTACCCACAAGGAAATGGTCAAGCTGAAGCTTCTAACAAGACTCTACTACGGGTATTATCACGAATGGTCCATGATGCGAGTGGTTCATGGTCTGGAAAACTAAGCCTTGCACTTTGGGCTTATCGAACCTCCAAGCACATAGCAACAAAGGCCATGCCTTTTCCCTTGTCTACAGGGACGAGTGTGTGGTACCAGCCGAGATTGCGGTCCCATCAGCCAGACTCGCCCTAAGCAATGTCCTTGGGGAGGAAGAAACCAGAATGACCACCCTCGAAGGATTTGATGAAAAGAGAGCCAATGCCTTGTGTTGTATAAAGAAGTACCACGAACAACTCACTAAGGCATATGGAAAGACTGTGAAGCAACGAACATTCATTGAGGGCGACCTTGTTCTCTAAGCTGCCAAACATATACGTGCCAACATGTCAGCCCCCAAGTTCACACCAAATTGGGAAGGACCACTTCAAGTGCATGAAGCCAGAGACAACAGCTCTTACCTCCTGCTCAACATGGAAGATGGACAAATCACGTCACCTATCAACGGCCGCTATTTTAAGAAGTATTATGCTTAACCAGCTGCGGATCGCTCCCCCCGCCCTACCCGTCCAAAGTTAAGAACACCCACACACAACATTTTTTTGTCTATGCATACCTGTTTATGACTTGTAACTTTTGCTGATCGCCACAAGTTCTTACTTTACTCATGTATTGGCATTTTGGCCTAAATGCTATGAATGCAAAGATCATTTACTAGCCTCAACTATTGTACGTCATGCACACTTTCACTTACACTTTGCTCACTAAGCCGTTTGCTATGGGCGGGGAGGGGGGAACCACAACGGGAAAACAACACATGCAAGACGTACAAGCACATCAAAAGCTAAGCATCCTCTCATAACAAACATAGGCACAAAATAACCACATGACTACAACATCCATATCAACCAAATGAGTACAAGCCAATGGTTCAGGGGGCTGCTACTGACCCCATATCTCCTAAAAAAATGCAAGTACAAGAGATCTAATGTAAAGGGGCAAGCAAGGCACAAATAGGATCAGAAGTGTACGCCTCTAATGTCTGCCACTGTGCCTGAAGATCTGTCCATCTGCTCTCCCACTCAGCTCGCCGAACCTCTGCCTTGGTCAGCCGTCGCTCTGCCTCTACGAATTGGGCGCGCAACCCCTCCACCGCCTCAGTCACTGCCGCCACCTCAGTATCAAGCACACATCTCTGACCCTGCAATGCGGCCTCTTGCACACTAATGAGAGCCAACTCCACCGTAACCTCAGCACTTTGGCCTCTCGATCTGATATGGTCTGCCAGCCAGTCCAACTGAAAGTCGAGAGCTGTAAAGGATACAAGCTCTGAAAAATATTGTGATATGACTGCTGGAGTCCAACCCGAAACTAGCACCGCACCAAGGACGAGGGCGGCATCAACAAAGGTCTCCGATGGCTCGCCCTGATCATCTCCAATAGGCATACTACTGCACCTGATAACTCAACGCCATCCCAGGGGATCGCGTCTACCCCGCCGACAGGAAACCTCCCACTGGCAGCACCAACCTCTGAAATACCACCACCAGCCGACTGCACATCAACTGCACCAGAGTGCATCGACAACAGTATATCACTAGCATCTGCTGCCGAGCCTGACAACGTCTCAAGAACAGGCCTCGCTGCGGGTAGCACAGGTACATCAGGCTGGGGGGACGGACACATAGTAGGTGTGTGTGCCGCAATAAAAACATGATGAACTCCAGACAGAGCATCTGGCTCCCTGACTTTCCACCAATCCTACCCCTCGAACATAAGGGCACCGTCCATCTGACCACCTAATGGAGACTCAACTGCCTCAACTAGTACGGGCGACAGACTCGGACAACTGACTGGCTTTGCCACATACTCGGCTGCCTACTCTGCTACCGCGACCTCCTCAACAGCATTAGTCTCCATAGGACGGACCTCACCAACAGTCTCAGCACATGGCTCATCGACCCCACAACTCCCCTCAACAGCACCAACAACCGTCTCACCATACTCATGAAAATCATCGGCTGTCTTGACACCTATCTCGTCGCCCTCTTTGGCTGCCTCTACGTCCGTATCATCGGTCTCACTAGGTGTCTCAACATCCATGCCTCTGAACTAGTCAGTCTCTACCTCGGTATCCTCAGCTGTTTCGTATGGCTCGGCACCCCAATCATCATCAAGCTCCTAACAAAAAAAAAGGGGGAAGAACGACCTTAGCACATGACTAACACAATGATCGGCAACTACGAAATAAAAGAAAAAAAAACAAACAGTAATACTTACCTCAAAGTCAGAGTACTCCAATGCCTCCCGCGGCCTCTTCGGCCCACGCTGCCACCCACTGAAGGACCCGCGCCGCGACGCTGCGCACTCTCTATCATTCCCACTCTCACTCTCGTGTTGCCGTGTCCGCCATGACTGCCCCTAGCCGCATCTGCCTCAGGAACACCTATGATCAGTGCCATCATACCCGACTGCTTCGCCACCTACAGCGACACCAAACCCAATCCTCTGTCACAAACAAAGATGTCGACTAGCTGCCTGTCCGCTAGCCCCTGCACCAACTACTCAGACCACATAATTCGAACCCTCTCCCACCAACGAGCATACATAGCTGTGACCACCTTGGTGGACAACGAACCAGGCCTCCTCTACACATTCGTCGGTGTTGGCCACGGACGTACCTTCCTGCGCAGGGTATACCGGAAAGCCGTATCCACATCCCAAGGTCGCTAACCGCAAGGGGGCTCTAGATCATAGCCAAAGGCGAGAGACAAGCGGTCAGGACTGTAGCGTGCAACATAATACCGACACACAGCCGGCTTCCCACCGTCATCAGTCAGTACTGGCAGCCATCCAGAAAAAAAGGCTACCAATAGAGATATCTCGAGGTCTGTTAAGTCAGCTCTGCTGTGTAACTGTGAATCGATATCCCGTAGGTGCATCCAAGGTGGAGTCCCGTACGAAGAATGCATGTTGACATACATACGGCCGAGGCATGAGTCTCGTACGTCAAACACCTGTGACAGCTCGCATGCAGGCCTCTTGCCACCGGCCCACACATATACTCGTCCTCCTGCATACCACTTTGCTACTACCATCGACTTCCTCGGACGCGTCACTGTCCCCTTCCTCGGGCACGGATGTACCTTCGGATACCCCAATGGCCTATACTCCACATAGCACTCGAATTGATACCTCTGTAAGAACATCTAGTCGACGTAGGTCAACACCTGATACCGCCATACAATCTCTGCATGTCGTTTGCAAACTGGTCTAGATGCGAGTACAGCGTGCCCAAGTATATCGGCGCCAACCCAACACGTTTGCCTGCGGCCATCCGTATTGCTAACGGGAATACCTTCTGGGCAATACCGTCCTCGGGTGTCCCCTCAAACACAAACCTACAAGTACATAAATGTGACACACATCATGACCACCCCACCCTAACATGATATGCAGCACAGCACTTAGCAACATGCTACGCTACTCCCCTTCGTTCTTAATATGGACTTTTTTTTCTCTAAGTATAGAAATCAATAGACTACATGTACAAGAGCAATGCTATGCAGCATACGAGTAATGCAAAGATCAAAGTAATAGGACAGCGTACCTCGATAGAAACATGGCAAGGAAGGCAGCTAGCTCGTATCTCTCGTCCCTGTAGCCAGGCCCACTGCGAAAATCGTCATCCGATATCAACCTCTGCCCGGGCCGCATGACCACTGTTCCATAGAAATGCTGAACCCACCCGCTATATGTGCACTTACGGTTGAACCGCGTCTCTTGCAGAAAATCAATCAACGCCTTGACAGCCAGGCATTCCTCCGCTGTCAGCCTCAGTGCACGGGCATCCTCCGTCCCGTGCATCGGTAGGCCAGTCAACGTCATGACTTCCAACAGCGTCGGACCAATCTCCCCGAACTCTGTAACGAAGGTATGAGTCTGCGAGCTCCATCGCAAAAGTGTTAGTGTGAGGACGCTAATGTCCCTGCCCGGCTCGACACTCTTGTATGTCACCTCAATCGCTGCCACTAGCCCCAGCACCTCTAACCTCTCCATCTAAGCTACATGCCCCATCATGTATGCACACCAGAAACTCCAACCTACCGGCATGGTATTGTGGCCCTTGAACATCACAGGCGACCACGGAATGTCCTCTCGCTCAGCCAACAAACTCGAAACGTACCGTGGCAACATCATCGGAGCAACCTCGAAGCCCCGCGCACGGATATATGGTGAAGGGACCATGGAGCCATCACGCATCGATGCAGAGCTCCAAGGCACCGAAAACACGTCAGTAGACACCCGTCGTGCCAGCTCCCTCCACAGCCCCTCGGGAAGACACCCGGGCACCGCACCCTTCGCGGTCAGTAACGCGTTGCTACGGCTCGGCGTCTGATCAAAGCTCCTCATACCGTCATCATCAAAACCCAAGGGCACACCTGACACATCGGCCAACACTGATACAGCCTCATCATCATCATCAAGCCCGTCACCCCGCGGCAACTGTGTATGCCCACTTGCCCCGCCACGATGGCTCGCACTTTGCTTCGTCCTCTATTTTTTCGGCGATCCGTCATCCATCGCCCCGTCTGCTTCGGCATGGTCAGTCTTGGCCCTGTCGGCCTCGACCCTCGCGGCCTCGGCCCCCCCGGTCGGCCGGCCTTGTGCCCCTCCCCCTTACTCCTTTCCCCTTCCCTCAACCTCCCCCTCCCTTCCTCCCCTCCCAATGTCGGCCTCGGCCCCTTGGTGTGCCTCGGCAGAGGACGAGGTTCCCCCTTGGTGTCTTCCTCCTCTTCCACTTCTTCCCCCATAGCTCTTACCTTCATATGCATCCTTCTTGCTTCTTGGGTGGTCCTCAACCTCATGGATCTCCAAGCCTTCCTCTTCTCCTTCTTCTCATCTCTCTTCCTCTCTTCTCTCTTTTTCTTCTAAGTGTAAATCTCCCTCTCTTTCCTTAAAGTCTTGAAATTTCAAGACTTCCCAACTCCCCCTCCCTTCTTCTCCCACAAGTCTTAACATTTCCTCCCAAAACTTCCCCCTATTTCTTTCATTCAAAATTCAACCTCAAATTTCCCCCCCAAAAAAAAGTCCCAACAACTCTTTTTTTAAACCGCTACCCACCTTTCCGCTAACTTACGTATTTTGTTGCACTATCTTTGTCGGGATTAACGCTACAGCTTTTACGAAATTAAATTTTACCGTTAATATTTTTTCGCGGAAGTCCGCTTCTGGATAAATTCTATTATTCGCGCTACCATTCTTTCCACGCCAACACTAACAGATACGCATACTCCTTTTTTTCGTCCCTCTACTTTTTTCTCTCGCTCGATACCGCTATTATTTTATTCGCGCTGACGTTTTTTTTTTTGCAATAAAAAATAAAAAATTATTATTATTATTTTCAAACTCACAAATTTCACGGAAACCTACGCTCCATCATCTCATGCGTTACAATAACGACCGTTCCTCAAGATTCGAAAACCGGCGCTTATGCGTGCGGCGCCTGCTCGGGTCGACCCTCCGCGCACCCCACACGCAGGGGGCTTATGTTCCCAACCTATTCTGGTCAGACCCAATGGCCCGCTGGGGGTCCCGCTTCACGCAGACACGTCAACATAGTAAACAGTCTAATTTCCAGTGTATCGAACCGGTCAACGCGCTCACGCCAAAGACACGTGTTTTTCTTCTCGCTTCACGCGCTTCATGCGCGATTTAGACACAATTTATTTCGCGTTAGCATAACTCACTAGAGCGCGACCGTCACGCCAAGATCATCCAAGCACCTTTTCATCAAAAACATCAACCAAAGGCGCAATCGGGGCGATGGGGTCAAGGACAAAGGCCTTGGCCAACCCCACGGGGTCAGCCTCGGCCTTCCGCAAGGCCATGGGGGGTCGGCCTTGGCCTTCCCCCCCCCGTTGGTTCACTTTTCGCGTAGGGTCCTTTTTCACGCTTTGTCCGTCTCGTATGCTTCATATGTGACTTTGGCACGTTGTCCGTCACGTGGGTATGATTCATGTCGACTCGCTCGTTGCGACACAAGTTCCTGATTCGTCGTTGCCTGTCAAAACACCAACCGTCGGTATGCCCGAAGTTCACCAAAAGGAGAAAGGTGGCCTCGGCCTCCCCAGGGGGTCGGCCTCGGTCTCCCCAAGGTGTTTGGCCTTGGCCTTCCCCCAAAAGCCCCGGCTTTGCCCCTTTTTGCGTGCATTGTTCCGAACCATGTTTTGTGCTAGCATAAAGCTTACTAACGCATACACAACAACCTCGTGACATCCGTCATCCGATGTCCGCAACCGTGCGTCGCTCTCGTGACGTCCGTCGCTCAAAGTCACGCGCTACCGCCAAATGACCCGTCGCTGACAAACCCTGTGTCACCATCCTCAACTTTATCATCACTACATATTGCACTCATTATTTTGGTATAACAGGCACACTTAACTCACGTCTCGTCCCCGGGACACCTGACGTGTGCCCATGCGCTGTCGCCGCGCCCGTGCCCCATTCTCATCATGCGTGCCCCCGGCACCAAGTATTGCTCCGCGATGTTCGTCACCGAGCCCGTGCGCCATTCTCATCATGCGTGCCCCCGGCACCAAGTATTACTCCGCGACATTCCTCGCCGCGCCCGTGCACCATTCTCATCATGCGTGCCCCTGGCACCAAGTATTGCTCCGCGACGTTCGTCGCCGCGCTCGTGCGCCATTCTCATGACAGAGGCCTTCAAGCACCACACTTATTCACCACACCATGTGCCCCCGCCATGGATGTGGAACATGCTTCGACCCATTCTCCGGAGTGTGCAGCATTCCAGGGGGCTCCGTTCATAGTGCTCTGGCACAAGGACCCCTCGCAGCGGGATGGACTTGTTACCATAAAGTCATCGTCGCCTCGGGATGGGCTTACAACCTTAAAGCCATCGCCGTCACAATCAACTACGAGATGGGCTCACAACCTTAAAGCCATCGCCGTCATAATCAACTACGGGATGGGCTCACAACCTTAAACCATCGCCGGCACAATCAATTACGGGATGGGCTCACAACCTTAAAGCCATCGTCGTCACAATCAATTCCGGGATGGGCTCACAATCTTAAAGCCATCGCCGGCATAATCAACAGCAGGATGGGCTCACAACAGCGAAGCCATCACCGTCACATTCACGGGGGCTCCGGCACAAGGACCCCTCGCCACAGACCCTGAGCACTGAGCTATGAGCATGTCCCCTCATGTTACCATGGATCGTCAACACCACCACGGCAATGACCCCTGGGTCACTCCGGGACGGGAGCAGGTCCTTGGAGGGCATGGCGCCTAGTCTGCATGACAGTTGGCTACAGGGCCAACGCTCACCACTATCAGGTTCTCCGCGCGTCTCTTAATGCACTTCGTGGGATTCAGTAAGGGCTTGGATCGGTGGCTGGGGCAACGGGCTTACTCTGATCATGCTGTCATGGTGTGGTCAGTCTTCTCAGACACGTAGAGCGACACTGTGCGAGGCAGGCAACACGAATTTGGAAACCGACAGTCCAACGGAGAACCGGTATTTTGGACCCCCTGGTGACGTGTCACTCCCAGGGGATGACATGTGGCATTTTATGACATAAGCACATTGTTTCCTATAAATAGTGAACTTACAACTCAAAAAAGGGACTTTTTGCTGATTCTTACAAAATCACTTTCTCACTCTAGAATTTGGACCGTAACATTCGACCCCGACTCGGACCTTGACTTGGACTGTCGACTGTCGGCCCTCTTTGTCTCTGCCTCGTCTCCGCAGCACTGCCCCTCCTAAAAGGCCTGTTTGGGAAGCCTTGCTCTCAGCCCTTACTCCTCCCTTGCTGTCTCTCACTTTGTATACTTGGAAGCTGACGCGGACTGCAGCCTTTGTGGCACCTCCACGTAGGCACGAACCCACTTTCCTTGGCATCAAACACACATTCATCTTCAACCTTCTTTCTGCCGAGACCCATTACACACACACCCCACTCACAAACGCACACTTTACCATCTTTCTAACATCTACACCTTACCTAAATCCATTCTAACACCAATCTGACATACATAAATAACACATGTATCCCCTTACCCATAAACACACATATCCAAAGCTCCCGAACACACACACATTAAACTCACACAACACACACTCAATTATTCGGCAATCCACTCAACCACTTCCAATCATTCCCGTTATCTCCCAACCCCGCAATATCACCACATACTCACAACTAACACCCATAATCACATATGAATTCCCACTGTCACCCCCAACGTCACACACCTACATTGTAAACTCATGCTACACAGTTAACTTACGCACGTAATGAAATTCATACACAAAGAGGGGTAAAGGTTACCCCTAAGAAGTCTCTAAATTTCTCTCTCGGTTTTTTACTCGAGCTCTCTTTCCTCTTCCCCTGTTTCCCTTTCTATGTTTCTCTTCCTGTTTTGCGGTTACTGTCTTTCTTGTTTTGTTCTTTTTTCTTCAAATTTGTTTGTATTTTATTTCTTTAGTTCCCATTAATTTTTGTCCCACATTTTATAACAAAATCAGATGAGTCACAACCGAAACAAGTAAGAGGTGGCCACTATGCGTAATCTAATTTCCACAATTTTGACACCTAAGTGCCATTTTTTAAAATTTTCAATTTGGCCCCCAAAGTTTTCATATTTGCAAAGTAACCCCCAGACTTCATATAATTGCATTTAAGACCCAGAAACCTTGCTAATCTTTATTAATTTAATTAAACACTACTGAAAACATATGTTATCACTCATTTCGTTATTTTTCATCAAAAAACAAAATTTAAATTTATGCCCCAAAGTTTTTCAAAATTATATTTTTGCCCCAAAAATTCTTTTAGGCCTCCATACGCTACCAACCCGAGCATTGCCCGAAATGATTGCCCATTTAATTTTTTCTTGGGTCACGAGTAGTTATTTTAATCGGCTCCCAAATTTCAAATATTAAATATTCATTGGACTAAACTTAATTAATTAAGTTAATCTATTGTTTAGTACTAGGCCTAAATTAATAATTACAATAAAAGCTTAATTAATAATAGCAAAGCCCCACACTAATAAATAAATATAAAATAAATCTACGAAAATGGAGTGTCTACAAAGGGGTAGTATCACGCGTGTCCATTGATTATAGAAAATATCAAAACTTCCTTTCATCAAACAATGTACAAATGACTCACAAACCCCTTCTTTGTCTTGATTTTTCCTTTCACGTGCAGCCCTTCATCCTAATTTTCTAATTTGATCTTCTTACTAACAAAAACAAATCCCCTCCCCCCTCCACCACCACCCTACAATAACCATCACCAGTCACTACCAGCCACCAAAACCAATCCAAAATGACAATCTTTAAATTCCCACCATCGCCCAACTACCGAAGGGATGAACCTATAGCTTGATCGAACCTACCACAGCACATGTCGCCTCATAACCAAACCCATCATTGCACCCATTTCTAAATCAGCCCACCTTAAGGAATATATTTCAATATCGACATCACCACCCACAAGCCAACCACCACCACAAATCCCAAGTTCCACTATGGCACCACCACCAAGGCATAAGCCTAATACCACCAAAACGACAGCAACACCCCGACCAGTATTATCAAAGGCACGCCTAGGCAAAAGGTGCAGGAAGTGCCCCTCTAGGGCTAGGTGTAGCCTCTTCAAAAACACAGGTGCCTCGGTGCCTAGGCACAAGGCGGTGTTGGAGGCGCAAAAAGAAGCCCAAAAATTCCAGTCTTTGATTTTTTTGCATCGTGACATCATCTCAACCGTTCATTGTCTTTCATTCTTTGTTTCACAACATATTAAATCAATATCTACAATGCATGTACCTTTTACTTAGGCTCCAGGGAACCTTTACGTCTTAGGTGCACCTACGTCTTCAATAACTATGAACCTAACACTACAAACCACCTCGACACCACCACAACCACAACCAATCTGCCCCCACAAGCTCACACTCTCACAATTACACACATATAGAGATTGATACACACTCACAGATCTACGCACACACTCGCAAGCATGCAAATAGACAAATTGATTAAGGCATTCGATAGTGGAGGTGTTCATGTCGTCCATCATGCGGTGTCAGCGTCATTCGTGGGCAGTTGCAGTGTCATCTGTCGAGCCATGGTGGCATTCGCTAGTGAAGGTGTCGCACCGATCGACGGATAGCAGTGGCATTTGTGGTGTGTGTTTTGATATGGCTCGTCTCGATAGACTAAACTGAGAGAGGGAAGATGAGAATGTGGGTAAAATACACATCGAAGTTTATACATATTTAAGAGTTAAGGGCAAAAAATATCATGTATTAATATTTCACGTATGCGGTATGCTGACATAAGCAAAAAATGCATTCATACAAACAGTGTTGTAAGGGAAAGGTATATTTGTTATGAATCTTTTAGATTCTGGACTAACATATAGCATTTATAAAGTCGATGGGGTTGACTAAAGAACCTGAACCTTAAGGGGTTTAGCAATATTTTCCCTAAAGAAAAATAAGGCCAATGGGCAACGCCCACCAGTTTAGCCAAAGGTTGATGTACAAAACTACCACAGGAAGATCTTGGTTCCAATACCAACTTGAATAAAATCAAACCATAATATTTATTTCTTGAACACAACTTACCACTAAGGACTTATCTAAGAAGAAATTAAGAGATAAGTACTAGAAGATAATGGCAATCCTTAATTATCTTCAATTTTCCTAACCTTAATTGATATGCCTTCTTAAGCATTACCCCACATGTTCTGATATGGGCTAAGTTATTTCTTTTTTATTTTTCTTTGGAGTACTGCATTTTAAAACCATGGAATCAATTTTTTCTTTTTTTTCTTGGTAAATGGTAGAAACATTTCATTGATAATAAATGGTTTTACAAAGTTGTCTTGGTTATTTGGCAATTACTAACCACATAATCAACTGATAACGTCAGTAGAGTTATATCTACAAATATCTAACTCAGGAGTAGTTCATTCCGTAGATACTCGTGACCTTGATTTACAAGCAAAAGTAGCCACTGAGATTGCTTCGGTTAGTTGCCTCTTGCTTCCTAATATGTTCATGCATGACAAAAAGAAAGTATTAATGTCATAGATGTAATACAACATTGACACAACCATTGCACTAGTTTGCTCCATCCCTATCATCAGATCAAGCAAGCGTTTTGAATTGATATATATTATGACATGCATGAGTTGTTGATGCTTCGCCCGATTCAGAGCCTTCAAAACTGCTAATGCTTGTCATGCAAAAGGTTCCATTGAATCATAAGAAAAATCTCTTGAGCCCTTCCATACCATTAAATGCTTCCCACTTCAGATCTCAAACAATGTTGCATCAAGCACTGATAAAACTTGTCTGGCATCCAGGGCAGTGACGGAAGTGGAGTATAGATTGTTTACTATAACCATTGGACCCATTTCGGCCTGAGGGACCATGTTGGCGCTGTTTGTTTAGGATTTTTTTTCATTAACTTTTTCAGATGGCATAAGATAGATTGTGCGATTTGGGGATGATGTTCATGGGCCAATACGTGATACCTTGGAATGGTATCTAACTTCTATGCAGCCAAATACACCAAAGGGTAAAAAGCATGTTCGTTGTGATTTGGTAGGAGCATTTCCTTAAGTTATCCATGCAATTAGCCACTCAAAAAATTCGAGTAGTGGTCGCTCAAACTTTGAACCTAGATCCAAACCTCATCGCACTAGTCGTAAGCTGAGCAATGAAGGGATACATAAGAGCAGGTTCTCGGACAACTTTGACAAAAAAGTGCATCAGTCATCACCAATGATGAATCTAACTAGTCTCGACTTGGTGGTTAATCTACTCATTAAGAGTTTCCAAAGGAAAAAATTGAAGTTTGTGGAGAACCTAGGTTTCCAAAGGCAGTTCCAAATTTTAGATGAAATATCCTTTCTCGGGCTTAAGTTGGGTTTTGCAGTTTCAATAATACATTTTTTTACCATAAAAAACGTTATAATTTGATGCAACCGAAAAATCCAGAAGGAGTGGCATAAACTTGTCCAGGAAGTTGCCATTGAAAAATATGAATGCTTATAATAAGGGAGCAGTTGTTATAAGGGAGTAGTTGGTCCAAAATTTGATGATTTTATTCATAGTCTTGGACAAGATCCACCAGTGAGTTAACTGGAGTATTTTTGGGTCGAAAGTCTCTTTGAACAGTAAGTAGGACTCTAGACAGCTAGAAATCCTCCCACGCAGAAATTTATAAGCCATATACAACTTGCCATCACAGACCTAACTCTAGGGTGTCCAGATCTTTAAGAATTCCTCTCCAAGCCCATGAACTGCTACCACTAGCCTGAACTTCAAAGAAAGGCCGAGAGCGCTAATATTTAATTCTGAAAACTTTGCTAACAAGTGCTTCTGGATCTTTTAAAATCCTCCAACTAGTTTAGCAAGAAGGGCTCAATTGAAGAGGTTTGAATCTTCAAAGCCCATGTCACCATATGATTTGCAATTACAGAGCGCAAATCAATTTACCCAGTCATTCCATTGACTCTCTTTACGTCCTACCCACTTGAACTTGCTAAAAATGTTGTCTAATTGGTTGCAAACAGAGATTAAAAATATAAAACGCATACAAAACAGAGAGAGAGAGAGAGAGAGAGAGAGAGAGAGAATAAAACATATTTGATGATTATCACCTGAGCTAGCTACAAGTAGAAGTACACTTACACTACTTAAAACCTTCCAAAACAAAACCTTCGGCTTCGCACCACGGAAAGTGAAATTATGCCACGATGGCAGAAAGAAAAAAAATATACTAGTCACCTTGATGGATACTTACTACAGTGTTTGGTGGTTAAATTTTTCCTCAGTGAAGGAAGTAGGTCTATACGATAATTTAAGAGTAATTTGCACCTGTTACTTTTTCTTTGAGTTAAATACACTTTAGTACCCAAAAGTACACAGAAATCTCACTTAAGACCCCAAATGTTTGATTTTTACATTTAAGGGTATGTAGTTTCAATTAGGCCATTAGTAAATAATTCCGTCCAAATCCCTAACTTTCAATGCAAAACCGTGAGGGGGAAAATTTGTCAAGCTAGGTTTGCTTTTTTCAAACCCTCAAGTAAAACTCCATAGGCTTAATGACCCAAACCTTTTAACTACACTAAATCAAAATCCAATATTGTACCCCTGAATCTAGTACTTCAAAAACCCTAAATCGTCATTGAATAGATGACCAAAGACTTGATCGAGAACCTAATCGTACAATGTCCTGGGATATAAGGAGGGTTGAGGATACGACTATGGGCAACCATTTTACAGTAAGTGTGATTTGTTGAAGAACTTTTTTATGATTTTTCTCATCACGATTATACATATACAATATATATATATATATATATATATATATATATATATATATATATATATATATATATATATATATATATATATATATATATGCGTGTTAATAGTGTTATAGTTTATGAGGGCATTGTAAATCAAACCAAAATTATAACTTCTTGTTTTATGCATGGGTGTATAGAATAATGTTTCACTGTGCTAATGGTGGCCTCATTTGGTGCAATTCTTTTATGCAGGCAATAGCTCCACCTTCTTTACTATAAATTGATGTTTGGGAGTCATTTTTAAATAAGACCACACAAAGTTTATGACCCTTGCCATGTTAGATTCGTTAACCATTGTGATACTGAGTGTATGTCATTCGTTGAGCTAGGCAAAATGGCAACTAAAATTGGCCAGTCTGGTTTTATGAAATTTTATTACATAATATATAGGAAGGACTTAGAGTCTGTGTTAGTTAGAGTAAAGGTTGATAGTGAATTAGCTCAAATGTGGCCCTTTATACCTGACCACAAGGAGATTGAAATGTATCTCGAAGAATTGGAAGAGGACACAATGTTGTATGAATTTTATGACTTAACTTTGTTGAGATATATGATCTATCAGGTAGGAGAACCTTAATAGTCATAGAAGAGTTAGATGCGAATGGTAGTGTCATTCCTGATGGGACATTTAGTTTCTGTTTAGGTGGAGTAAATACCCAAAGTCGGCGTGACATTATTGATGGGGGAGGGATTGTTGAGATGCCTTTAGGCAGTGAAACTGGAGAATGACAGAGCTGATGGTAGAGGGAATGCTGAGATGCCTATAGGCAGTGAAATAGAGAGTGACAATGTTTATAGCCCTCATAATGAGCGTGGTTACAAGTTTGATGACTTGTTATTTGAGCGAATGAGGTGGATGATGAGAATCCTTAAGGCCAACAATTAAATGACGGTGGTGCTGATGGTGCTTTAAATGTGGAAGCAGACAATGTAAATAATGAGGTGGATGATCATACTCCTTTAGGACAATAAATGCATGAAGTTGGTGCTGATGGTGCTTTAGATGTGGAAGCAGACAGTGATAATGAGAGTGGTAGTCTTATGAACAAAATGATGGCAGTGAGTTTGGTTCTAAGTGTGATGACTGATTATTTGAGACAAACATATAAGAGGTAAAGTATGGTGGTACCCAAGCTAAGAAGGGGAATGAGAAGAGGGAGGATGTCATAGGAGATAAAGATTCATCTCATTTGTCATAAGATGATTGTTTCTCTGCCGGACACATACATCTTGCATATGGTTCATCTGCGGATGAACAAATAGAAGAAATGGATTTTGTAGAGCTGAATGCTAAAATCTCCATGCATCCAAAATTTGAGTTGGGAATGATGTTCAGTAACCATATAGAGGCAAGATAGGGAATCAAGATGCATGCAATTATCGAAGAAAAACCAATCAAGTTCTTAAAGAATAGTAGATGGAAACTTAGAGCATGTTATAAACCAGAGATGCTTGAACAAGAAATTTGTACATGGCTATATATAAATAATATATATATATATATATATATATATATATATATGTTCATAGAAGAGGACAATCTACACATAAAAACCCTAGTTGATGCTTCAAACATGCAATAGGTCATTCAAAAATAAGTACGTGACTTTTAGATGGATGTCCAAGAGGTACATTGATGTTTTTAGGACAAATCCTAAGATTCCTATGACTGACTTCAGGACAATTGTGACGAGAGATGTGGTGACGAGTAAAGGCTATGGAACTTGTTCAAGGGAAAATAACTGATCAGTTCTCAAGGTTATGGGTAAGGCTATATATGAACTGAGTTTGAGCTGAAAAGTGGTGTATTTGAACTCGGTATTTATATTTTTAGGGATGTTTGAGCTCGGCTCGTGTTCGGTTATGAGCCAAACATGGATGTTTGAACATGGCTCGAGTTCGTCAACACAAAATCGGGCTCGACTCGACGAGTTTGTCTAAAGAAGCAAATCGAATCAATGATTGGAGAAAGGACAGGAGAAGAAGCTGAAGTCGATGGATTTCTAGATCTTCACAAAGATCAGAGATTGGAGTCGTAGAAGATCCCAAATCTGATCCGAGACGATGGGTGTGCGTGAGGATGTGAAAGAGGTTGTGTGCATATATATGTGGAGGGGGTGTGTGTGCACATGTGTATTCCTGTCTGGGAGTGAAGGAGAGAAAGAGTGGGAAGAAATGTGTGACTTGTGAAGAAGAGGAGATGTGACAACCCAAAAAACCGGAACTCTGACGCCCCAAAATCCCAGAGTGTTAGACACATCAAATCACATCGTACGCTGTTCTGACACAAACTTCAGAGCTTCTAAATTGACATTAACTCAAATTATCCAGAATATAGAGTCTAAAAAACAAACTTAAACTACTGAAACTTAACTTCTGTACAGAACGGTAACAGCGTCTACCCACGTAGGGGTCCTACTACGCAAAATAGTGGCAAGTACTTAAAAATCTCACTTAGGCTCTAACCTAATCCCAAGCAATCTACTAGTGTTGATTACTTGCCGAAGGAAATCAAATATGGGTGAGCTTTTGAGAGCTCAGTAAGGTCGCTCAAAGGATAAACGAAGGAATTTAAAAATGATTTAAGATTCAATTCAATGATAAATTTCCAAGGATTTCAAACAATCACAAATAGTTTGATTAACAATATGGGAAAGAGTATCAACTCAATTCCCTTCTATCAACATCAAAACAATCATTTTTAAACACAATATGAACAATTTTTTATGACATCAACCATGAGCACAGGCAAAGCCACAAAGGCAATGCATAGTACATACTACATATGCACATGTACAATAACTAGTCCATCAAGGTACTATCCTACATTCCACACAGGAACAAACCAACCTTATAACGCCTCCCATGTCAATATACAAGAAACAATAACCACTGAATCAACAATAATTCAATGCTCAACATGCAATAAGAAATGAGCATTGCATGAATTCAAATAACCGATTAATGGAAAATCAACATGTTGATATCAATTCATCATTTAGATTTCAAGAATAGCCATGAACCAATCGAAAGAGTAACTATGAACACAAGTTGATGAATTTAGTTTTTGGATAGAAATCCTTACCTTGATTGAAGTTAAGCTATCCTAACCGAAAAGTCTTTTGTGTTAATCTAAACGAAACAATTCAATTATCATATACAATCTAGAGTACCAAACTATAAACCAAATACCAACTCACTCCAATTCAAAATGACCCACTCACCGGATATATAAAATTACAAAAATACCCCTCGCTTGTAAAATTACCAAAAATACTCCTTTCATATCTCAATCACCAGTTAATCCGCCTTGTAAGTAAAATCACCAAAATATCCATATCATATGTGAATTTATCAAAACACCCCTCTTGTAGGTAAAATTACCAAAACACTCAGGTGAGAATTTACTAAAACATCCCGTGGTGGCCTCGAACCAGGAAATTTTCAAAAATATTTGAAAACACCCTTTAAGCAACTTGAAGTCTTTTTTTGACTAAAAATCTTTTTTAGACATTTTTCACTAGGAACCCCGTAAACGATTTCCGGATCGAGCGCTGAGCGCTAAGAGGCCGATTCCATAAAAAATAGCTATCAGCATCGAAATGCCACAAAAATTTAGATACAGAAACATTTTCATGACCTAAGGTCCTCCTATAATTTTTGTCCAAAAGTAAGCTTATTAGATATATTAAATTAATTAAGAACCCCTTTTTACCGATACAATTATTTAGCATATTTTGTAGACACGGAAAATTTCCAAAAATTTTCGCAGTGTATATCTTGTAAAAATAGTGGACACTATTTTGCACTTTGCCAAAATCTAAGCAAAAACTATTTAAAAAAAGTTTAGAACTGTTAAGCCTACCCACCTACAACAACAATTACGATTACTAATCCGAGATTAAAACACACACTTCCACACCTCTCTCTCTCTCTCTCTCCCTCCCTTCTTCCTCACCTCAGTACCAAAGCGCACGCACACACACAATATTTATACGCACACACACTTCTACACACGCGCGCGTGCACACACACACCAAAACACCTACACACACGTACACACCTTATATGCACATAATTACACAAACACCAAAATCAAAGAACACACGTGTAATACCCCCTAATTTTTGAGGCATTAAAAAATTTTTCTAAATGATAAACATTGTCGGGTGTCCGAAAATTGTAGTAGAGCGGTGACATGGCGCACTATTTGGGAATTTTTGGACTATGCGATATTAGAGGGGGTTTTAGGACTAAATTATAAATTTTAAAATTTTTGGGGGGCTTTTTGTAAATATGTAAAATGTCGGGCTTACTTTGTAATTTGGGAAAAATAAGCTAGCCTAGGTTTGGAAAGGTGTAAATATGTTAGGAAACCATGTATAGAATTTTAACACCTCCTACTTAAGTTAAATGACTAAGTTAAAACAAGTATTAAAATATTTGTTATGTAGATAAAGGAAGCTCTGGCAAAAGAAAAGAGAAAGAAAAGCAAAGAGAAGTAAAGAGAACCAGAGAAGAAAAAAACAGAGCACAGAAGAGAGCTCGGGGAAGAAGGAGAAGGAAGTTTGGGCAGAAAAATCATATATATATATATATATATATATATAGAGAGAGAGAAGGGTGAAGAAAATTTTGAAGGGTAAATTCTCAACCCTTTAATATGTGTTGTCAATGTGTGATTTCTGGGTGTACAGTGTTTGTGCGTGAAGGTGTAAACTGTGTGTTTACCGTGTGTTTTCTTGTATATGCAAACTTCAGGTGTGGGGATTAAAGAGTGTGATTTCCAGTGTATGTTAATGGTTGTGTGTCCATAAAAAGGGAGAAGGGAAGGGGAGGCAACAGAAAGGGGGGCTATTGGTGTGTTGTTGCGTCTAATTGTGTGTGTGTGTGTGTGTGTGCACCCACGAGCGCGCGCGCGCATTTATGTTATGTGAATTTCGATAGGTATGGTTGTGGGTGACCATGGGTGGGTGGTTGAGTATATAAATGTGTTATATAGATATACTAGTAGGTACTGTGGAGTTGTGTGTGTGTGTGTGTGTGTTAAGGGATGCCGGAGGGGATTGTGTGTGTGTGTGTTGTGTGAAAGTGTGAGTTGTGTACAGGTGTGAAAATTTGTGTGAATTGTGTGTGTAATTGCGGGTTAGAGTGTGTTTAGGTATGGAATTTATGTGTTAGTGAGTGGTAAAGTGTTGTGTAAACTGTATGAGTGAGTGTGCAGGTGTGTGCCTCGGTTGAGGTTGAAGACAGGGGGTGTGTGTGTGTGTGTGTTTTAGGTGAAATACTAGGTGTTTTGATGTGAAAGTAAGTGTAAGTGTCGCTAATAATAGAAAATTAATTAGGAAGTTTTAATCCAACTTTTTTATAAACATCTAGGGTCAAAATTAGACAAAATTCAAGGCAGTAACCCCCATTATTTTAACGAGGCTTTCGCTCTGAAAATTTTCAATAACTTTCAGTGTCCGCGAAGGATGCTAAATAAGGGTATTGATTAGGAAGATCAAATTATTTAGCATAGAAAATCAAGTTATTTTAATCTAAAAAATTTAGGAATTGAAAACGTTATTTGAGATGTTTCATTAGCTAAAATTTATTGCATTCCAAAGTCAATCGCTATTTTTAGCCGAACCGGCTTTTAAGTGTTCGGTCCGGACACCGATTTAGAATTTTTGGAAAAAAAAATTTAAATACTTTTTAACTCAAAAATAACTTTGGAGTGTTTACAATAGCGTTTTAAGATTTTTTTTTTTAGATTTTTCAGTACCGGAAACTCCATGGGGGTATTTTAGTAATTTTGCCACCCCGAAGAGCATTTTGGTAATTTTACCTATAAAAGGTATTTTGAGTAAATTCACATAAAATAAGATTATTTTAGCAATTTTAATTACGGGAAAGCCATTTTGGTGATTTAAGTTGTGCAGGGGCATTTTGGTAATTTTACACATAAAGGGCAGTTTGGTGATTTTACGTACCGGTGACGGGGTCGTTTTGGAAGTTTGCATGAGTCAGTAATGAGTTTATGATATTGTAGTGTAAATTGTATTCTAATCAGTTGATTGTTTCGTTTATATTAAAGCAAATGATTATTCGGTTGGGATATCTTAGCTGTGAACTCCGGTAAGGGTTTCTATCCGAACCTTAAACCATCAGTTTGCCTTCGCAATTTTTCTCTTATTTGCTTATGTCTGTTGTTGAACTCTGAGTATGCATCAATATCAATATGTTATTGCCAAGTAAACCCTGATATTGAACTTGATTCAATTATTTGAACTCTTATCAGTGCTCACCTTTTATTGCATATTGAGCATTGAACTGTGTATTGATTCCATGATATCTGTCTTTTGTATACTGACATGGGGATTTGTATTGTGTAGGGCGTTATAAGGCTGGTCTAAATCCTATGTGGAACGCAGGCTAGTACCTAAAATGGACTAGTATTCGTACATCATGCATGTGTACATTTTACTGAGCATTGCATGTATGGCATTGCTACTGCCCATGGTTAGTACGTTCGAAATTTGTTTGCATTGTATCTGAATCGTGATCGATCGTTTCAAGAACGACTGAGAACAACTATTTGGATATCTTATCAAAAAGGGATCGAGTTGAAACTCTTTTCCCTGTTCTTGTCAATTGCTGTGACTATTCTGAAATCCCTTAACAGCTTGTCTTTGAATCGTTGTAACTCCTTCCAGGATTACCCTTGTCTGTTTCGTTCTGCAGGTAGCCACAAGCTATAGATCGCGCGAAGAAGATTTAGAGTTTGGGTAAGGTTTGAGACAGTTACCTTATTCTGTGTAAATAGGACCCCTACGTGGGCCTCTACAGTTAGTGTGTTTAATTAAGAGCTAACGTAAAAGTTTTAACAGCTTAAGGTTGGAATTCTTTTTGTGGAACTTTTTGTTGGAAGAACTTAGGGTTATGTTGCTTTGGAAGATCTGAAATTATGGCAGGTGCTCTGATATGTGACGATGTAAGGTTAACGTTCCAGGGGTTTGAGGCGATTGAGTTCTGAATTTTCGGGCCGTTACAACACACTATGCCCACTAAAAAATACACACATAGCCCACACACCCTGCACCTACCTACTACTCTTCTCCCCTACCCTTACACACACACACACCCACTAATACACACTAACACCCCTATACACTACACATACACACACAATTACCCCTACACACCCGAAACACACAGACGTGCGTGCCCGCACACCCAGACACACACACACACACACACACACACACATTCCCCAACACTCTAAATAAATAAGAAGATTACCTTAAAAAAATTTCCCAATTTCTTCTTCTCCTCCTCCTCCCCCCCCCCCCCGGAGCCATGTTTCTCTCTCTGTTTTCAGTTTTCTATTTTCTTTTCTTCTTCTTTATTTCTTTCTATAAAACATTTTATCTATTAAGTTATATTTAATTACATTAGTCACCATCCAGAAAGTAGGAGGTAGCCGAAAACTTTACACATATCATGCCTATTGTTCATAATTGAAAAATAGCCCTCAATACTTTCCATAATTACAAATTGTTCCATAATTTCATTTTGACCCCAAAATAATTTTAACACTTCAAGCCCTACCAACTCCCAATATCGCTGAAAATTATTGCTCTCTTATTTTTCAGCCAACAGATAATTATTTCTAACACCTCGAAATAGTATGGGGTGTTAAAGGAAAAGCTATGGAAGGAATAGAAGAAAGTGTGGCAAAGGGAATTAAGAATTTGTTAGGGTGTCTAGATGGATAGGAAGAGGAGTTGGGCAATCATTTTGGGCTTTCTAGTCGCACTTTAATTTTATGGCTTGGCTGCATGTATAAATTGTTTGGGTATGTTATTGGGCTTGGTTTTAAGCAAATTAAGTTCAGGATCTTCATGCCCTAGACATATATTTATGTATATTTGCATAATTTTTAATCCTCTAAACATAAAAAAAAAGTATGAATTTTTATGTAGACGAGCCATTCACGAATACATTCATGAACACTTTGAAGTGTTCATGCTCGGCTTATTTAATAAACAAGATTCAAAATGTTGTTCATGTTCTATAACACCCCAAAAAAAATTATTTTTGTCAATAAAATTTTATTTTAACCTCAATTTAAATTAATTGGGGTCTTTTTGTAATGTTAAAGGTTGTGGATGAAATTTAGAAGAAATGACTAAAATGCAAGGGATTTTAAGCAAATTTATTTTTTAGGGTTAGTATATATGCATGCTAGTTAGGTTGAGCCATCACGGAACTCCTCTGCCTTCTCTTTTCACGTGAAACGAGAGAGAGGGAGGGGGGAGGGAGAGAGAGCAGCTACGGCAAAATTCTAAGGTATGATCTCTATTCTTCCTCTTTAATTTTAGCCAGGATGTACGAAGTGTGATTTTGGGTGTGTCTTAGAGGGGTGTTGATGTGTCGAGGGCTAAGGTTTTATGTGTGTATTGTGTGTGTTTTAGAGGGGAGATGTGGATGTGTTTGAGAAGAAGGCTGATGTAGTGTAGCATAAGAGTGGGTTAAAGTTTTTGCCAATATCTCTTTTATTACTAATTTGATTGATGTGGTTTTACACTTTTTGAAAACCTTGTTGTGTCCATGTCAACTTTTCAGTTTTAAATTTTCTCAAAATCTTTCTTTTGCATATCAAGAAATGAACTTAAATTCAATTTACCGTAGAAGTCCAAAATTTTTTGGTTTCTGGCAGCTAATTCACTTTATCATAGAAAATTCATTACTCTTTGGTTTTTGTAATTTTTATATTTCAAGAAACGTCAAAAAAGTGTTTTTTAACTTTGTAATTTTAAGATTTCTTAGATTCATTATACTCCTGCTTCAAAGTAACCATTGAACAACATTGGACTACACAGAGATGTGCGGTTTCCATCAGCCACCTCGATTTGCTATAGAAAATTCATTATTCATTGGTTTCTTGTGATCCTTATATTTTTCGAAACCTACTTTAACTTTTTAATTTTGAGTGTTTTAATATTTTTTATGTTTCTACTTCAAAATTGTCATTTTGAGCATATATGGACCAATTAAAAAACTAAAACTTCTGTTATTTTTATCAACCTACATCTTAGAATGTTTTGGGATTTTTCTAAGCATGCGAAGGGTATGAAATGCTTTTAGTTTGAAATAGAGATTTTGAACTATTTGATATGACAAACAAACTTATTTTTAATTGAAAATTTTATAGTAACCTTATTATATTGAGTCACTTGAGTGCCTAAAATATTGCGGCATCTCGGTGCCGATTGTTGTGCTTTTGAAATATGATCTGTAGCACTCAATTTAAGGAGCGGTTTGAGATTTTGAGGGAAATTTCCAAGAAGGATTTTCGGTCCAAAAAATCCACCTAATAGTTTCGTAGGCATCGGGGTTATTTTGATATCTGATACAAGTCCGGGGGTATTTATTATAATTTCACTTACTAAAAAATTTTAGCAGGCATGATTGAGCGCCAAGAATTAATACCCGTATGATTTATCATTGAGGTTTCGATAAGTAAGAGCTAGGATCGGCTTTTGAGCATGTACCAGAACCGGTTGTCAAGTCAGGTAAGCTGTCATGTTCCTTCGTATACCCTTTTCGAATATATGTAAATGTATACTTGATTTTTCCAAGTGGAAGCTTTAAAGTTTTGGTCATGCTTCTACTTTCATCTAATTGTTTGATGAAAAAATGAGTAAAATTAGCCATGGAATTTGTTGTCTTGATTTTTTTTTCCGGAAGAATTCTGTGTATATCGCGGTATCGAAAGGTTAATATTGGTTGTTGTGTCCTATATCCACGGGAGAAAGTGAATTATGGGTCCTGGTCAACAGGACCATACGTTGGAGCACAGTACTGTGATTCGTCGCTGCGTCCACAACATTATTTATCCTAGGTGGAGGAGGCCGGTTGGAGGAGGGATTCTGGGTCCTAGTAGTGGGACCATGGCGGACCACAGTACAACCATGAAAAGCATCTAACTAGTATTTCAAAGATTTTATACTATTATTATGAATTCATTCTCGAAGATTTTCTTACAAAAATGAATTGCTTCATAAATGTATATATATATATATATATATATATATATATATATAGTATCTCCTGTAAAAATGTTTACTAGTTTTTAAATTGAAGAAACCATAGCATATTTTATAAATTCCAAAACCTATTTTAGGGATATGGCATGTGTTCTTAAGGGTCCCCCAAGCTCACTCTTTTATAAATGTTTTAAGGTGGCTACTTAGATGAACCCGACATCCATGAAGGTAACAAGAATGGACTCGCAGGAGATGGACGTTAGGGATTTAAGCCCTGTTAGAACAATTGTTAACTTTTTTATGGCATTTTAGTTCAAATTTTATGTTCTGAGAATTAGTTGGAGCATAGATCTGCATAGAGTTTATATTAATTTGTTAGTTGAATAATGTGGATGTATTTGAGACGTACCTTGAGATAATCCATAAGTATGTTCTTGGTGACCCTATAATTGGTTAGACTTAGTACTAGTTATAAATCTTGTTTACAAGTTATGGTAAGGCCTATTAAAGCCCTTGGTGGAAATCTAAATGGGCCTACGACTGGTCATGGACCTAGCTCATGGCCATCAGTGGGTTCGGGTCGTGACAAGAATGGTATCAGAGCTTGGGGCTTTATGATTTTGTAGACTTGAACCTAGGTGAAAAATGAGCATAGGCTTAAATATTTCTGAGTGATCTATTTGATGTTGGTGTATGTGCTTAGAGGTTCAGGTTTTTGGAAGTATCATTGTGTCTTAAGGTTTTGGGAGCAAAAGTCCAAGGTTGATACCCTTTTTTAAGGTTTTGTCGATCAACAGTACTTTTGGTTGAAAGGTGCATCTGGGAAAACAAAATTTTGAGATTCTATAGACTCTTAAGCCAAAGATCATATGTGATTGAGATTATATTTGAAAAGGTGGATTAGGTTTTGACAATTTATTGATGTTTCAGCATAAGATTGAGATTGGGTACAAGATTGAGATTTGGATCGAGTACGCAATAATAAATTGCATGTTACTTGCCTTTAGAATTCAAGGAGTTTAAGTGCCAACCAAAGATGATCATTGACAGATAGGACTATGATCTTTTGGTGTCTATGAGTAACTTTGTCAAATAATAGCTATACAAGGAAAAGAGTGTGATTTCAAGATACAAGTAACATGGTGACATGTATTGTTTTTGTGAATTTGAAAGAAGGAATTGGCATTACTACATCCTAGTGCCATTTATTTGTTTCGATATCATTTTGTGAGCATCTAAGTTTTAGACCTAGAAACTTGAAAACACAGCTCTATATAGATATCCCCACTGGAAAATCATGAGGTGACCCTATGGTTTATACTTCTTACCCCTTCAGTATCGATGATATAAATTTCAAAGTTGACTTATCTTTTCTAAATATGAAACACCTCAATGTAATTTTGGGTATGGGATGATTGTCTTTCAATCATGCCGAGATGGATTGCTTTAAAAAGGAGGATAGTTAAAGGACAAGATTGTAATCTTCTGGTGATTAGCTCTAACAGCTCGTAGCTATACGCTGTAAAGGTTGTGATTGAAAGATATAAGTGATGTGGTAGCTTAGACACTTAAACCTTGGTGGATGCACGATATATGTATGTAATTAGATTTTGGGTAATAATTTGAATTGGTTTGCTTTGAGGCATCAGAGTGTGCAGCAATGTGTCCAGCTCAACTTTTCAGTTTTAACTTTTCTCAAAATCTTACGTTTGCATATCAAAAGATAACCTTAAAGTCAATACACTGTAGAAGTCCATAATTTTTCAGTTTATGATAGCTACTTCAATTTATCATAGAAAATTCATTACTCATTGGTTTTTTTGTGATCTTTATATTTTTGAAAATCATAGAAGGTCTGCTTTTTAGTTTAAAGTTTTATGAGATTCTTTAATACCTCGAACTTTGGGAAAGGCAGTTAAAATGACTATCGAAGACCCAAAAAATAAACGGGCATTAATTTTAAACAATGCTAAGATATTAGTAGCATGTTGAAGCTTAAAAGAATTTTGAGGGCATTTTCATAATTTTGGAAATATTTGGGGGCATAAATATAATTATTGTTTTTGGTGATGAAAAATAATGAAATGAGTGACAGTATATGTTTTAGGGGCATCTAATTAAATTAATGGAGGTTAGAATAAAATTTGGGGTGTTGATGTAACTATAGGAAGTTTGGGGGTCTTTTTATAAATATGTAAAGTTTGGGGTCATTTTGTGTAATTTATAAACGTAATTTAGAAACCATTTTTTTAGAGTTGCCACCTCCTACTAATTTAAATGACTAAGCCAGATAAATTATTCAATAATGGATTGGATGGATGAAGCCTCGGGTGAAAGGAGAAAAAAAAAGAAGAAGAAGAAGAGAGGAACAGTTAACAAAGAAGTAGAGAGAGAGAGAAAAAAAAAGAACAACAACAAAACAGAGCAAGGGAAATTCGAGAGAAACTATGGAAGAAATAAACAAAGAAGAAGAAGAAGAAGAAACAGAGAAAAAGAAAAGAGAAATAAAGGCAGCAAAAACGAAAAGAGGAACAGGAAGACAAGCTGAAAATTCAGCCTTTCAAAGGTAGTTTTAGGGCTGTTTTTACACTTTAATTTCTTAGTGTCAAGCTATAATTTCAGCTGGATTTTAACATGGGTTTGAGAGGGGTGTGAGGGTGTAATTAAAGTGTATAAAGTGTGTGTTTAAGCTATGTGTATAGGTATGTTAATTTTCGTGTTTTAGAGGTGTGTAGGGCCGCCATATCATATGGTGATATTAAGGCTGTGTATGTGCGGTAGGTGTGTGCGTGTTGCTGTGACTGTGTGCCTGAGTTTGGGGATGTATATGTGCGTGTATGTGTTGTGTTGTGTGCGTATAAAGATGTGTGTGTGTGTGTGTGTGTGTGTGTGTGTGTGTGTGGCAATGTGTGGGTATGGGTGGTGGATGAGTGTGCGTGAGCTGTGTGCTGAGGGAAGGGGTGAGGGACTGCTGGGTCTGCGTTAAAGAAGAAGACAGAGAGAGGAAACCTAGGATTTAAAACTTGAATTGCTAAGTGCCGCTAAAGATGATCTCGTTTTAGCTGTTTCTTTCTTAATTTTTAAAACCTGTTTAGATATTTATTTAGAGTAAGCGCAAAACTGTAACCCTCAATATTTTTACGAGACGTACTCTCTGAAACTTTTAAAGAATTTTCAGTATCCGCGAAGGATGCTAAATGAGTATTGATTAGGAGAAACTCCCGATTTAATTATCAACCAAATTATTTTAATCTAAAAATTTTAGTAAAACCTCATTTTATTGAGGTGTTTCACATTATAAAATTACGTGCCATTTCGAGGCTGATAGATATTTTTAGCTGCAATGGCTTTTAAACGCTCGGTCTGAACACTACTTCATAATTTTCGAACAAAAAATTTTTAAAATACTTTTTAGTCCAGAAATGATATCAGGATACCCTAAATAGCATTTTAAGATATCTTTAGGATTTTTCCGGTGCCAGAAACCCACAGGGGTATTTTGGTAACCCCGAAGGGATATTCTAGTAATTTAACCAAGGAAATGTACTTTTGGTTAAAATTGCATACGGTAAGGTTATTATAGTGATTCTACTTACGGAAGACCATTTTGGTGATTTAAGTCTGAAAAGGGCATTTTGGTAATTTTACACCTAAGGGCATTTTGATAATTTTACATACTCAGAGGGAGATTCATTTTGGGAGTATGTGTAAGTCCGTATTAAGTTATAATATTGTATTGTAGGCTATGTCTTGATGATTTGATTATCTCATTTAGGTTGAAATTAAAGACTTCTGGTTAGGATAATTTTGCTACGGAGTAAGGACTTTCGTCCAAACCCTTATTTTGATAACTCGTACTCGTAAGTACTCATTTTATCTACTTATGGCTAATGCCGAACTTTGAATTATGTACTGATATCAGCATGTTATTGCCCAGAAAACTCCAATGTTGAACCTGAATTGATTATTTAAAAATCTTGTGATGCTCGTCTGTATTGCATGCTAAGCAAATTTGATAATTATTTGTATCCGTTCTTTTGAATTGTTATGCCTAAATCCGATAACTATTAGCAATCATTTTTTTTTCATCTGTTATTTTCTTCTGCAATTTTGAGTGATGACATATTTCAGTATGTTTATTGATAATGAAATCCTATCTGATTATAATGATCTGACCTTATGTTAATGCTCATTGATAATGTTGATTCTTGTATTGACCTGAGAATCTGTTCTATGGGGAGGCGTTATAAGACTGGTCTGAATCCTGCATGCAACGCAAGCTAGTACTCAGTAGGACTAGTAATTATATTCTGGTACATCATGCATGTTTACATATGTGCTTTGTCGAAATGGCATCGCGACCGCCCAGGATCAACGTTGATTTTTTATTTATCTGCTCTGTATATTGTCGTGACTGTTACAAAAATGACTGGAAAGTATAATCTAAAATAATTTGTGCTCGTGTTGAAATCCCTTGAGAAATCTTCATTGTATTTTGGAAAGGACTGTCTCGGATAATCTTCATTACGTTTTGAAATCCTTTGGAAAACCATCATCATATTTTAGAATGATGGGTTTGAAGATGATCTTTTATTGATCGTTTTGGAACCCATCATGATTATTATTGTTTATTTTGGTATCTATTTCTGATGAATTCTGATCATTTTGGAAATCATTGAGTTTTTGACCATTTGAAGTATTCTGAAAAAAATTTCGGTTGGATTCTTTAGAATCGTTTTGTAATTCTTTTTGTTAGTCCTTGTACGACCTTACTGAGCTCTCAAAAGCTCACCCTGCATTTGATTCCTTTCTGCAAGTTTTGGTCAACAGTAGATTGCTTGGGAATCGGGTTTAGAGTCTCTATGAGATTCCGATGAGCCTACCACTACTATACAATAAGACCCCTATGAGGGTCAGTATTGTTAATTTGTTCTTAGGAATTTGAATTGCGAAGGGACTAAGCTGTAATAGTTAAACTAAGCGGTTGTAATAGAAATCTGAGTGGATGTTGAATTAGATGATATAGAATATGTGTTATTGAACAGCTTTGTCAGGTTTGATGTGATCCGATAGGTTAAAACCCGGTGGTCTGGGGTGGCGGAGCTTTGGATTTCTGGGGCTGTTACAGATTTCTTATATTTCTACTTCAAAATAAGAACAAATCTGGTATGCGTAGAGATGTGTTGTTCCTAGCCACTTCGATTTGCTATAGAAAATCGATTACTCATTATTTTTTGTGATCCTTATATTTCTAAAAACCTCAGCATGTATACTTTAAATTTGTAGTTTTGAGTTTTCTAACAATCTTTATGTTTCTACTTCAAAATGGTAAATGTACAAAACTAGTTTTTGCTGAAACATGTTGTTTCTAGAATTACAGATCAGGTCTATTAACCAAATTTATAAAGCCATTTTTTAGCATATTTGGATCAAGTGAAAAACTAAAACTCCAGTTATTTTTACAAGATCTACATTGTGAAATTTTCTATGATTTTTCTAAGCATATGAAGGGCGTGAAATGGTTTCAGTTTTAAAAAGAGCTTTTGACTTATTTGAAATAACAAACAAACTTATTTTTAGCCAAAAATTTTACAGTGACCTTATTTTACTGAGACTCTTAAGTGTCTAAAATTTTGTGGTAATCCGATGCCAATTGTTATGCTTTTGAAATATGGTCCGTAGCTCTCGATTTAATTAACGGTTTAAGATTTTGAGCAGAAAATTCGGAGAGGGACTTTATAGTCTGAAAAAATCCACCTAATAGCTTAAAAAGGTTTTTTGGGTTATTTTTGGGTTTCTAATGGTACGTTAGGCACTGGGGGTATTTTGATAATTTGACACAAGTCCGGGTACTTTTGATAATTTCATTTACTTAAGAAAAATTTAGCAATCAGGCATGATTTAGCGTCAAGAATTAACATCCATATGATTTATCATTAAGGTTTCGATAGACAAGAACTAGGACTGGCTTTTGAGCAAGTACCAAAACCGGTTGTCAAGTCAGGTAAATACTCATGCCATGTTCCTCCGTATACCCTACTTTTGAATATATGTAATGTATACTTGATTTCACCAATGGAAGCTTTGAAGTTTTGGTTATGCTTCTACTTTTGTGTAATTGTTTGATGAGAAAATGAGTAAAAATTGTCATGGAACGAGTTGTGTTGCGTTTTTTGAGAATTCTGTTTATATCGTGGTATCCAGAGGTTTATATTGGTTGTTGTGCCCCACAGGAGAAAGTGGAATCTGGGTCCTGATCGACGGAGGACCCTACGTCGGCGCACAGTACTATTGCATCACAGTTCGTCGTTGCGTCCACAGTATTGTTTATCCCGGATGAAGGAGGGATTCTGTGTCCTAGTCAATGCAATCTTACGTTGACGCCAACACAACTATGAAAAATATCTAAATATTATTTCAAAGATTTCATACTGTAATTATGCATTCGTTCTGAAAGATTTTCTTGCATACATGACTTGTTTCATATAAAGATATATATATATATATATATATATATATATATATATATATATATATATATATAGAGAGAGAGAGAGAGAGAGAGGGTGCGCGCGCGCGTGTGCGCGTGTGAAAATGTTTATCAGTTTTTAAATCGAAGGAACCATGGCATGTTTTATAAACCTCAAAGCCTATTCTAGGGGTATGGCACATGTACTTATGAGGCACCAAGCTCACTCCTTTATAAATTTTTTCAGGTGGCTACTTAGATGAACCCGACATCTATGAGAGTAACGAGGACGAACTCACATGAGATGATCGTTAGGGTTTTAAGCCGCGGTAGAACAATTGTTAACTTTTGGATGACATTTTAGTACAAATTTTATGTTTTGAGAATTAGCTGGAGCGTAGATCTCCATAGAGTTTTAATTTTTTTGTTGAGTTGAATAATATGGATGTATTGGAGACGTACTTTAAGATAATCCATAAGTATGTTCTTAGTGACCCTGTAATTTGTTAGACTTAGTACTTGTTACAAATCTGGTTTACAGGTTCCCCTTGGTGAATGTTTGAATGGGCCTGCAGCCAGTCACGGACCTAGATCATGGCCGTCTGTGGGTTCGGGTCATGACATGTTCGGTTTGGATATTATACAAACGCACATTGAATGAGCTCTGAAGGGAACAAACTACGAGATGTTCATGAATGGCTAGGTTTATTTATAGCCCTAGTTGTGGGACTATGCTTCAGAGCTGAAAAGGTTGAACCGTGGGACAACTTGTGTAGTAAAATATGTTGATGGTAGCATGGCTGCAAGGCAACAAAGTTTGCGAGGTTTTATAGCTGCTTAGGGCCACTAAAGTTTGGCTTTAAGGCTCCTGTAGGCCTCTTATTGGGCTTGATTGTTGCCACCTTAAAGGGCCCAATTATATGCAAATGTTGTTTGTTGTACAAGTGGATCTTAACAACCAAATGAACCCTTAACATATGATGTAGTTGAATCATTGTGCAGGGATTCATGGGAATGGTTCTTGCAGTTGTTAAAAGAGGATGTAGGCATGGTAAACCAAAGTGCATGGACATTTATCAGTGATAAACAAAAAGGTTTAGTGCCTGCATTAGAGTCCACAGTCTCAAACAGTGACGATAGGTTATAGGTGATGCATCTGCTTGGCAATTACAAGTGAGCTAGACATAAAGGTAATAATTTACATAATTTGTTGGTGAGAGTTGCAAAGGCTACCGAAACTTCTAAGTTTGGGCCTTGGATGGAAAAATAACTTGAGAGGCATACAAGTGGTTATGTGGTCAAGATCCCATTTCAACACATTCCTTAATTGTTATATGGTATGCAACAATATGTGTGAATCCTTTAATAGTAGAATTCTCGAATCAAGAGATCAACCAATATTGACAATGCTAGAAGGAGTGAGGGTTCAGTTAATGAATAGGATGTAGAAACAAATGGATTTGGCTTCAAAATGGACTGGAGATATATGTCCAAGGATACAAAACTTAATAGAAATGTGGAAAGTGGACTCAGGAAAGTTGTATTACAACACATTCTGGGAGAGGCATGTTTGAGCTCAATTGCATGTGGGGTGATAAGTATAGGGTTGATATTGGAGACCACAGTTGCACATGGAGAAGGTTCGACTTGATTGGTATACCGTGTATCCATGCAATTTCCTGCCTGAATTTTGGAGGTGAGTTGCAGGATACTTATCTCAGTGCTTGCTACAAGATATCCACCTTCAAGAAAGCATATGAAACCAGCATAAGCCCTATGGATTCTCCTAAATATGTGGCCATGATATGGAATGCCTTCAATGTTGCCACCAGACTTTCACAAGCCACCAGGCAGGCCTAGAAAGCTTAGGAGAGGGAGTGAAAATAAGCCTTCAAACCCAAACAAAATTCCTAGATCTAAAAAACACAGTAATGTTCACTTTGTTAGAAAGGGGGGCACAACAAAAGAAGCTGTATGCATAGATCAATCCAAGCAGCAAAAGCTGCAGCACCAACAACAACATAGGAAGCATACACACAAGAAGCAAGCCAGGCACCACTAGTTGATGAGGATGAAGATGCAAGGAAGCCAAGCACATAGTGGTAAGGCAGCTAGGCACCTGAGAAGACAGAAACTTCCTATTGGTATTTGTTTAGTTTCTTTCTTTCTTTTTTTTTTTTTTTGGGGCCAATAGTTGATCATACCATTAATTAGATGTTTTGATTTCTAATGACTTTTGTTCTCTAACGAAGGATCAAAGAAATACCTCAAGAAGCTTCACTCAAACTCCAGCTACATCTTCCAATGCACCTCAGATAAACTACATCTTTTTATGTGCAGGTTCCTTTTAAACACTAACTTACGCTGAAACTCTATGTGTAGGTTCACGCATTTGCTGACACTTATGGACCTCCACAGTCAAGCACCCCAGACATCTTTGGAGTTGCTGCTCCTGCTCATGCACATCCAACCTTTCTGCAGTGTCCTCAACAATTACATAGAGGCAGAGAGAAGAAATATGCCTCCATTTTCTACTCTACAAGCTGCTGCAAAGGGTGGGGCAGCAACCAAAAGCAATGGGAAGGGGAAGAAGTGAAGTTTTTGTAGGAGGAGGGATTTTTTAGGTTAGGTGTAAGGCTTTCTGACGGTTTAAAGCTAATGTACAGCTTTTGAAAGCTCAGATAATTGTGAAGCTAGTACAAGACAATAGTCTTGTACTGCTAGTTAAAGCTCAGATAATTGTGAAGCTTTGTGGTGTATACTTACTTTTGTTTTAACTAATGTGATGTTGGCATCTCTGTGAACAAATGATTTGTATAATGTAACCATGTCGGAATATTGTTGGGAAACACAATGCTCTTTGTTCATTTATTTGGTTGGCATAGACAAGCAGTTGGTTTGTTTGACTGACTGTATTTGTGATGCGGATATGTTTGGCACGGTTGATTTAGGTCTACAATTGTAATGTGGGTTGGCAGGGTTGGTAATTTGAGGATTTGTGAATTTGCATGGTTCATTTAAGCATTTGTCAGGATGTTTTTTGGTTTTGCATTTGTGTTTTGGTTTTACATTTGTGAACGTAGAGGACCAAAGGTGGTCCTCTGTTTTGATCATCATTTTGGCTTGCACATAAGCGGTCCTCTGTTTCTCAATTTGGTTAGTCCACATGCTTTTATCATTATATATATATACTAGATGCATATAGGGCAAACTTTCTTTCGTTTCATCTTCAAAGTGCAGACAAAATTTCCTGTTTTTCAAAGTGCATACACAAACACCCTATAAATCTACAAGTCCTAATTTCAACCAAAAATAGTAAGTCAAATACCTACAGCAGCTCCAAATCCCCTTCTCTATTTGGAGTCTCTAATTTTGCATACAAGACCCAAAACATTATCCAAGGCCCTTATTTCTGCTTCGTGCTTCTTTCTCCAACCCATCGAGCTTCCACACCTCATTCGACCTTGCGTACAAGGCCCTTATTTCTGCTTCGTGCTTCTTCTCCAACCCACCGAGCTTCCACACCTCCTTCGACCTTGCACACATCTCCTGGACACGGAATCCCCCAAAAACCACAATCTTTATCCGTTAACATCCTCACAAACTATCATTAGGTTCAAAATATTGAAAGAAAAAAAAAAGATAAGATTTTGGGTCTTTCCTTCAATCTAAAGCACACCGAAAACCTACTTTCAGAGTTTTTACGTGTCCAAGAGGTCGCAGATTTGTCCTCCTAAGTAACAATAGACTTCATTACTTTTCATCTTCCTCCTCCAGGTTCAATTACTCTTAGGACTAGAGATGTCAAAGGGCCGGGCTTGGGCCGGCCCAGCCCAAGCCCATCGGGCCTGCTGTGGGGCCGGGCCGGGGCCGGGCCAGTGGGGCTGCCAACTGGGCCGGGCCTGCCGAAGGCAAACCTAGGCCCAGTCCAGGCCCTGGCCCTAGGCCCAATATCTAGGGCCGGGCTTGGGCCGGGCCCGGGCCCTTTTTTTTTTCTTCTTGTTATTCAATTTTAAATTTCATCTCTAGGCAATATTCACAATTTAACGAACCTAATCTTTATCCTTTTATTTCATTATAAGTAATATACATATATATGTATATACATATTTATTTGTTAGCCATTATATTTTTTATTATATGTTAAACATTTTCATACTCTTCTTGGTGAGCTTTATTAATAAAATCTTAACACATAACAATGCTGTTGGGGGGGGAGGTAAAAGTGAAATTTTGAAAAATGGGTGGAAGAAAGGGGGGAAAAGCAAAAAATTCAAACAAGTGGTGGGGCCAAAACCGGGCCGTTTCCGGGCCGGGCCGAGCTTTTTCGCAGAAACTGAAGGCCTGGTCCAGGCCCAGGCCCCGGCCCCAAGCCCGCTTGTGCTGGGCCGCTACTGTTCATGGATGGGGCCGGGCCAGCCCGGGCCGGGCCAGCCCACGGGCCGCCCGACCCGTTTGACAACTCTACTTAGGACAAAGCTTCAGAAGCATGTATGTGTAAATACACACATACACGTATTTATAGGTGGTAAAATAGTACAAAAGATGGAAAGAGAGTGAAGGGGAAATATCAACAGTGAATGGTCTGAAAAAAAGCAAACGTGGGTTGACAAATTCGTGCCTAACAATTTGCCATAAAAGCTAAGGGATTTGAACGAAAATAGTTATTAGTAGCCTAATTGAAACTACATACCCTTAAATGTAAAAATCAAACAACTGAATCCTGAATTAAAATTTCCATGTACTTTCATAATACTAAAGTATATTTAACCTTCTTCTTTTCAATAAATTCTATCTATTAATGATATAGTTAATAGAATTTTTAAAACCAAACGGATAATTATTACAACAAAATAGAATAGATAAACTAAGAAACTAGCCAGCTAAGACACCGCCGCTAGCCCAGCACTTGACACGTGTCCCCATCTCTGTAACATGCCTCGGTCGGTGTGCAGACTCTCTGGCACTGGAAAAGCCATCGTTCCCCGCCATTCCGCTACTGCCGATCCCGGGGTACCCCAAACAAAACACAAATCACTGACGGGGAACCACCTACAGGAACCCCGACAAGCACTGATCACAAAGCAAACCCATCGCCGGCCAACCATCATCTACAACTTTGAGTCCCGCAGCAAACCATGCTCCGCACGACCATCTTCAAGTGGCAAGAAACCCCGATCAATCTGAAGACCCCCGCAGCCCCTATGAGACTGCACCAACGGAACCCTAAACTAACCTTCAAGGCCTAACCGCTGCCAATCCAAACCAAACGCATCCCACAACCTTTCTAGGGGAAGGGGGAACAAGTAGGGGGGAGGGGGACAATTAACCCTAGAAAAAAAGCCTTAACCTAGACTCACCTGCCCATCTCCAACCCGAGGCAACACATCACACCCAAACGCCGGCGGCGAATTAAACTCGACCCAAAGCCCATCATAACCCACTCATGGCACACCCGAAGAATCCCGACAGATTAACCCCTCGACAACACCAACCCAACGCCGACGCCAAAAATCAGGAAAAGTCTATCTGACCGATCGCAGCCACCAAGACGATGTCATCCAGCTAGAACCCACACAAACCCTAAACAAACTACCGATCTACGCAACCACATCACCACTCGTCGAGAAAACCGACGGTGGTGACAGAGTCAGAAGAGAGAGTGTGTGAGCAGACCGGCAGAGCAAGAACGTAATCGCTCTTATCGCCTCTCACAGAGGCCTCTCCGCGATTGTCTCTCTAAATATGCTAGTTTTAACCAAACGAGCTGCCTCAAAAAAAAGATTTATTTTAGATAATATTTTATCAAAGTTAAAAAAGTCGATATAATATTATAGAGCGCAAACTAGTATATTTTAATTTACATATTAAACCCAATCGCTTTCAAATAAATAACACGGAAGATTGTGTAAAAAAATATTTGGACTCTATTTCTTATCTGTTACGTCATTTAATTGTTGTCCTAAAACTTCAGTCATAACCCTGCAAAATATAGGATACGCATTACAATGTTACAATCTGAGTCATTATATAAGTTTTAATTGTTGCCAAAAAAAACTTATTTTTTACCTGGTGAAAGAACGACATATCACTTTATATTCAGCAAAATGCATAATATAAAATGATGTGCGTATATCCATATACGCACATTATATGCGTATATCCATATATGCACATAATTAAAAAAGGTGAACCATAATATGACTAATTTTTTTTTAAAAGCTATACCGTCAAGCATCACATTCATGAGCCATTATGGAATTTTACAGTGAAATATCTATCGATCTTTACATGGGTGGACTTACTAATTCTGTGACGTTATAACTAATATACGCACGTTTTAACATTTGTATATAACATGTCGCTGCATATACGCAGCGACATGATTTTAAATGTGCGAATCATTTACGAATTAATATATGCACATCCATGACCTTATTGTACTATCATGATTTTAATTTGCATATCATAAAATTATGAACCGAGCTGTCGTGCACACGCGATGCGTGTGTGAATCATTTATTGTATCAGTCAAAGAAGATCTGCTCAGACAATATTTCATCAAAGTAAAAAAGTAGATATAACGTCACAGAGCTCAAGGTGATATATTTTAATAAGCATATTAAACCCAATTGCTTTCAAATAAGTAACACAGAAGATTAGGTAAAGAAATAATTGGTTGATGATATTCATTCACAACAATTGACATTCTTCTTGGGTAAGTTCGCCGGCTGAATATCAAATCTCTATGAATCCGTCTACGTTCTTTGACGGCGTCTCTCTACATCCTCTGAATCAGTTGATTCATGCCTAAGAGTCATTTCCGTATCTATAGATTGCAATATGTCAGTGCACTTAAAGTTTTGACATTTCTGTAATGTGCAGCGAGGCAACGTGATTACCGAGCTAGATGTATCTTTTCCACTCTTATCTAACTAATAGTTATTATTTAAGATAATCTATATGAAGCGTTGCTAGTATTAGATCATAACCTTCTAGCCGCTAAATGAAGGCACACCTTATTGCCTCTAATATGTTTAAATTCAATTTGTCATTCTAGATACATAACTTACCAAGTGTTGCAATGTTTGAGCAACAGTGTCACACCAAAATGTTAGTTTTAACCGCACGTTGTAACAATTATATGTTATCATATATGTTTTTTTTTTGTTTTGGCTACTATATATCTATCGATCTTTAAATCAAAATTTTAGATTTTACAGTGAAGTACGTATTATAACGAAATGAAATTTAATCAATTGTAATATAATTGTTCTTTTTTTTTTTGGTGCTAAATTTCATTTTTTTGATTTTTTTCTAAAATAAAAATGAAAAATAAAATAAAATAAAATGTTAAACAATATTATGTTAAACATTGAAGTTGAATCTTATCGATTCGAGTATGGGTAAAAAAAGAACTACATAAAATTAACTTTAAATTATAAGTTAGCTTTGAGTATGGATAAAATTATATATGGATAAAACTATAACTTTGAAAATCACAAAAATAAATTTAAATATAACTTTGAGTTTGGGTAAAATTAAGTATCATGTATAAGTATTTATTATCGCTTTGAGTTAAATTAAATTTAAATCATAGAACCAAACCTAAAATTTATTAATATTGAAGTTGCATGGGTTAGAAAGAAACTAAAATAAATGTTGAAGATTGAAGATCGTAATAAAACTACAGTAATGAAGTTGTATGGGCTAAAAAAGAACTACAATTTTATTTAAAGACTCAAATAACATTATAATCATTTGTACAATCAACAATGCATGGGGTACAAAAAGCATAATACATTGGACAACCATTAAAGCAGGAAACCGCCACCACCGCCGGCAATAGGCGATGTAGGCGCCAGGGGCCTACCGGCCGTCGAGGACATCGTCGTGCCACCTTGCTCTCGATGCACCACCAGATCAGCCGCCGTGCCGTCGCAGTAGCCACCAATCCAACCACCACTCTGCCAGATCCCTGCCGTTGAGTCAATGGATCAACGCCGCCAGATCTCTATCGTAGAGTCAATGGATCGCAACCACCACTCTTCTCCGAACGCCGCAGACCATCTTCGCCGTCGTCAATGGATCGCATCCACTCCCTCATCTCCGCAACCCACCATAACCGGCCACCACCACCATAACGGGTCCTTTATCGATCTCGATTTCCCCGATCGCAGCAACAACCAACCCCAAACGCCGTCCACCAATACCGGCCTATAAACAACCATCCAAGCGGTGTAACCAACCCCGCACAAACGCGGACAGTTTCCACCACCGCCGTCCACCAATACAGGTCGAAAAACAACTACCCAAACGCAAAAACTCCGAACAGCCACCAATCGGCCGCAACCCATCTCCCAACTGTCACGGCCACCACACTTCCGACATCACCCATTTTCCCTGCAACCGACCACCATCGCGGCCGATCCACCACGACCCAGCACCTCCGTAAACTTCACACCGCAGACCAGCCACTCCGGCGGAATGTGCACGGCAGATCCACGGCTCCAACAACAACCAAAACTCACGGCATCGACCATTTGAATCGCAGATCTGTAGGCAACAACCTACGCCGCCGGCGAACAAAAGCCAAAATCCACCAGACTCCTGCCGGCAGCCACCATAACCCGCACCAACAACTCCGCAAACTCAATCCAACAGCCACCATCACCGCATACAACGCACCGCACACTCCTCAAACTCAGTCCAACAGGCAACAGCCACCAAAATCACACCAAAAGGGAAGAGCAAAGTTGAAAAAGAACGCAACTCTGAGGAAAAGCATGAAAATAGTCGAAAAGGAAAAGCAAGAAAATACCTTTAATTCTGTATGGATGTTGGCAGTTGGGAGACTGGTGGAGATTTGATTTTTCTGCAGAGAGGTGAAATGAGGAGGAGAAAGGCGAAAAATAAAGAAATGGATGAAGTGTAAAAGAAATGAACATGCATTGCCAAAATACAGATTATCCTTGAAATGAAAAAGGAAATACAGATAGAAGAACAAAATTCATACCTGTAATGTAATTTTTGAATGGAGATGGAGATAGAAAATTGCAGTTACATAATTTGAGGGGGTGAGAGAATTTTTAAGTAACTAAAGATGGTGGTGAGTGGAAAATGAGTAACTTACCTTTTTGTCCTCAAAATAGACATTTGTCAGCATCTTATTCACTTTCAGTATAATACCAAAAGGGTAAGACACCAAAAAATGTCTTCTCATTGTAAATAGTATAGATACTAATTCACCCCTCTAAATATGCTAATTTTAACCAAATACTAATTCACCCCTCACCGCATGACCTGATCCTGAAGCTATTGATTGTGTTTGGGCGTACATGGTCCTGCAGCTATGGATTGTGTTTGCTCGAAAGTTTGCGCCCCCCCCCCCCCCCCCCCGGGGGGTATCCGCAACGGCAATTAAATATAAACCTCGGATCTATAAATGAAAGCGGAAAACAGCATAACAAGACTCAAAAACAGTGCACTTTCTCGCACTCATTTCCATAATAGCAATTAGACGTAAACCTTTAAGCAATAAACGAAAGCGTAAAATGGCATAATAGGACAAAAAAATACACAACATTCATCATTCGGAGGGGTGACAACCTTCCATCCTGGAAAAGAAAGCTACAGACGACAAATCAGCAGATATCTCTTGCATCATTATTCCGTCTCCCACCAATATGAGCACTAGCTCTTGTGGACACACCTTTTCCATAATTAAGCATTGCTCAACAGTTTCATTAGGAAAAAGAATTAAATCGTCCAACAACTACCCCAGAACAAAAATTGGCAAAAAATATTTCAGGTCACAAATTGATCCGCGTATGCCCCAAAATCTCAACACGGTTTAGAAAGCATACTAGGCGGAACAAAAAGCTAAAGGGATACATATTATGAAAACAACAAACTAAATTTACATTTATTGCAGTAAAACTCGGGGGGCTCTTTTGATACAGAAAATTCCATTATTCTAGTTACTTTCCTCCCATTCAGACGGGAAGATAGTAGAAGACCCCAACAAAGATGACACCGGAGATAACTTCACTTGGCACCTAAAGTTGGGAACTCCCCGGGATCTTCAATTTTAGGGGCTTCCAAATTGCTACGCGGATTGCCTGCATACAGACCAGCTCCACCACCTCTTGGACCACGCCCACGGCCACGACCACGACCATGGCCATACTCACCTTCAGCAGGCTTCAAGAATTCATTGATGCTCAGAGACTACAGCCCAAAAAAATAAACTCAGTACCGCAGAAGAGGAAGAAAGAAAACAGTGCCAATGGTGCCCATATCTATAACGTCAAATTATGACTAGACATCGCCAACCGAATAAACCAAGTATAGAAAAGGTGAGCTGTTATTTTGTTCTTTACTTCCTTTCTTTCTTTAAGTGTGCTAATGTCCTGAACTCACACAAGATACTGGGACATAAGTATGGCTTTCTATGTTCATCAGATAGCAGGAAGATCAAAGTTGATTTTGCCTACGAAGCAGCGACTGTAAACAGGAGTCGACACAACAAAGATGCCGCTAACGTGAGAGGATAGGCATAAATCCAAAGGGTTGATAAAGAATAGTTGCTCTACACGTGATGCAAAGAATTACTTTTTTTGTGATAAGTTATGCCAACAATTACTTAATAAAACATTATCACGGTATTATGTGACTTCTAACCTTCTTCGCTCTCTCTTCCTTCTCGGCAATCTCTTTTCGCTTATCCTTGTCCAAACCCTACAAAAAAAATATATATATATATGCTATAACCTTTTTGCAGACAAGTCATTATGACTCAAAAACAATATGGGATTCCCAGCAGATCTCACCAGCTTCACAAAGATGTCATCACTGCTTTTCTTGTTTGAGAGCTGTTGCATAGATGCTAGCTCCTTGTCTATATCCACCTTCCTTTCCTCGGTTTTTGGCTGCAGACCCTTTCTTTTCTCCTCCAGTACCTTTTGATATTCTTCAAGGGTCATCTCCTGTATTGCACATTATAAATAGGGGATGAGAATAATCCAGATGCTTTAGAACATCAGCTATCATCAAAAAGCATCCATAAGTAATTAACCTGTCATCATCGTATTATAGGTATTTTTGTCTACTAGCTAGTGCTCTCAAGAAGGTACTCATGCTTACATACTTAAGCAGTTCAAAGTATTGTGACCAAATATTCTTATCCACAGAAGAAGCCAAATATTGCTAGAACCGAATACTTGGCAGGTTTCTCTCACCAAGATGCTCATATGTTCAAAGCAGTAGCAGTTAAACACCAAATACTTTGTCGCGAAGAGGAATACAAATAGATCTCAGATTGCAAGCATAAATAAACAAAATGATATCAAATGATTATGCAATGATCTTCCACTAACAGCCAGTACAAGACTACTAATAACACGTGCTTATAAGTGATAGTTGACAACTCCACAGTAACACGAAGACAAAGTAATGGTTCCCCCGACAACAGAGGACATAGGATAAACAAATCCCAACAAACTAGCAATAATCCCAATGAACTAGCAATGAATAGTAGAAGGAACACGAACAGAAGTTTCTGCCCAAAACCAATCAAGTTGGCCTTTGAGTAGATACATCAGAAGAAATCCTCTCATAGCATCTGACGGGAAGACAACATTGCAGAAGCAACCCACACCAAGTACATAAATCTCCATTTATCCCTTTAGACCACACTACCTTAGCAGCGGTGCCAACCCTTAGGCTGTCAAAACTCTTCACAACAGGCAAAAACTCTTATGTACCAATTTAAGTCATCGAAATAGCTGTTTTGACCATATGCATTCTTGTACAGCAAAATGAGGTCAATTTTTAGGAGAATCTAGATTGTGATGATAAAATACTCCTACAACATTGAATCCCATCAAGTTGAAGATAACTTTGGGACCAAGGTTGTGTATCATTACTCGAAATCAAACAGGTTAGAAGCTGTCTTCTGAAACACAGGATGCATTTCCTGAACTCATTTGAATAGAGTTCTAAAAAGGGCCACAAATACACAATGCTCCCATACCACCGAACCGTAGGCGTTGCTGTGTGCAGTAACCCTACTTCTATGAAAAGGAGTTTGTTTTTCAAGCCCACAACTTTAGGTAAAAAGAGAACAAGGTCACCTTTTCTCTCCCAGGGCTTGTCCTATATATAATGCAAAAGACGACAAGATAGTGCAATGTCATAGAGAGTAACGGCTAATGCTAGTCATGTGTCTGGGAGGGTAACTCCAGATCCATAAAATGTCGACCAAAAAATAGTACTGCATCAAAAGAATGCTTCCACTGGAGGGAGTAATATTTCTCAGACAACTTGGAGACCTTTCACTCTAATAGAGTAGCCAAACACATTTTCTTTTCAACAGACAAATTAACCTACTTATTTCATTGTTGCAAGCAATTCTTTTTTATGCAATTTTAACAGATTATATTTTTTGATCTACACAAAACAGAAATGAGAAAACTGACATTTGTATATACAGTCAACTACAATGCCGACGATTAAAAGCAGCGCCAATCATAACAATTTTTTTCAAGTTTCAACACTATATAAAGTCATTTGGTTCAGAGTGCCAGACGGAGCAGCCCCAATGCACAATGCTCTCAGACTCAGACTACTTAATATGGGTTTGGTGTGGGCAGGCACTTTCCTTTGCAAACCTGTGGCTTCCAGCTTAAACTGGAGTAATAATACTATATTGCCCAAGGCTCATCCTCTATGGAAGACGAGAATATCATCACATAGCATAAAGCAACTAAAGATTACATAAATGTCAAATCAAAAAGACATGTTAAAAATATGTTTTGATAGAGGGAGTAGAGGGTGAGCGTTGGCACAAGGGCAAAGAGTTACGATCTGGAAGCAAGGTTTACGATCTGAAAGTCACTGGTTCGCAACATGGTAACAATCTCTGCAAAATAGTGGTGTAGGTTGCATACATCAATCCTCCCTCAGGAGACTTGTGCCATACGCTGCTCGTTTTGATAGGGGCCAGTAATATTTCTCAGATATGATTACACATATTAACTCAGATTTCAGGACCCCTATGCCTCTTGATGCCAATAAACTTAACAAATGTCTAGGATGTGCCGAACTAAACACCAACTTGCTTAAAAGTTTACTTTTGGTGAAGAATAAACCATGATAGGACCGACTCCTTAAGGAACTCATTTACCCCACCCATTCCTCCCCCCAGTGCCTCAATTACCCTGCACTGCTTTGCATACCAAAGGACCATTGGGAATGGTCAGCGAATGGTGTCAGCATCAAGCTAATACATGTGATATAGCAATATTTTAAGATATTCACCTCTGGCTCTTTCACTTCATTTGAAGGAGTCTCCTTGTTACCATCTGCTGTATCCTCGTCCCCTGAGGTTTTTCCAGCACCCAAAGCTTTCTCCCCTTCATTGATAACATCCTCATTCACCCTTGAAATCAGGCAAGTAAAGTGTTTTTAAGGCTATGCACATACATAAAGACAGGAAAAAATAAAGCAAGATTAAAATGGTGGTTGATGCAACAGATGCATAAAACTCACGGAGCAAGCTCATCAGCCTGAGTTCCCCAGTTTCCCCTACCAGCTCCTTCGCGCTTGAACTCATTTCTGCACATCAAAGGATATTGAATAAAAATTGGCACCAAAATACAGCACAGATGTAGGACTGTATAAAAAGAGCTCATAACATCAAAATAACCTAGATCAATGGAGGAACAAAGACGGCTGATGTGGCCTCAATAAAATGCAACTAACAAATGCAGAAAACAAGATATGGATACATTAATGGACCTTAGAATTTAAATGCTTACCCGCGCCCCGTCCCACTGCGGCGTTCAAACATCCTGCGAGGGCGTTCTCCATCCACCACTTCCCCATTACTAAATCCACCACGGCGACCACCACGGAAAGGAGGGCGAGGCCCACTATAGCCAGCACGCCTTTCAGAAGGTTTCCCAGCATCGGACTCTTCATTAGCAACTTGGCCACTGCTGCTGAAAGAACTCTCGCTGTTGGCAAAATCCCTGTTGATACCACCCCCACGACTACGACCATACCCACGGCCACCACTACGCCCTCCACCTCGGCTGCCTTCATTCTTCGCCTCCCTCACTACTTATGCCAAACAATGAAGTATGATGACACTTAGAACAATAAGGCTTGAAAAGCAAAAACATAAAAGAAACCAAATCACATTTTCACTAAATTTAGGATGGCGTGTTATTATAGAGCAGCGACAATCTCTTTACATGTATGAACTTTGAAAATACAAGCAGAAGTGAACATGGAAACAAATGTTTTTAAGCTTGATCATAATCTGAGATAATATGAGCTTTTGAAAGATCATAAAGAGCCGTACTCAAGAAAATCACATATGAAAAAGAATCCGCACACGCCAAGTTTTCTTCCTAAAGCCGTGTGCAACAAAATGTTTTATAGACATGTATCTGCATGTTGCCAACAATAAACAGATATATGTAAACATCACCACAGGTATAGCACTAATCAAAAACACAAATTTGTTCAACAATTTGGGCCTTCTAAGAGCATCAGTAGGTTTCTTTGTCTTAGAACAATGTTTCTCAATGGCACGACCATTTATACAAGACGTTCCACTAAACTTCCCCTAAATGTTGAAACATGAACGGAATTTGGAAAGCGATTATCTGCCTTCTTCAGAAGGCTGATTCAATGATATTCTTAGTATTGTGACATGTTATAATTGATCACCTCTAAAAAGATGACAAAATCAAAAGGTATTTGGGGTGGCGGCATCCAATTAAGATATATCCCACTCAATAAGCTATACAAAGGAAGATAGGGGCAGCCTCCACTCACATACTATCTCCCACATAGTTTCAAACTAAAAGCAGTAACACCTTAACACCAAAATACAGGAGGACTTTCCACGAATGGCTTCGAGCTAAAGACAGTAAGAACTTATCACCAAATAACATCTTCCAGTAGTATCACTAAACCAATAGCACTACAAACCTCATATTCACATAGAACGCATGAAAACCCAAGCCTACAATTACCAAATACAGCCCTCAAACCCCGGTAGATTTGCAGCATGTAACAAACTAGAAAATACATAATCCATATCACCTATCAATCATGAAAATCAAATCCTACGCTATAGTTACAACACGTAGCAAACTTAAAACAGCATAAAATCGATACCTATTACCATGTACCACTAAAAACAACACAGAGTACATGAGAATTGAGAACGAATCCAGAAGCTCACCAGCCTGAGCAGGGGGGGCGGGCTTCGAGGGAAGCTTAGCCGCCGGCTTGGATGCCGGCGCTGTGGCTTGGGCTTGGGCCGGAGCTAGCGCTTTCTTGGGCGCCGCGATCCTATTGATCAGCTGGGACGGGTCGTCGTTGTCATCGTCCCCCAGCAAGTCAAAAGGGTTCGCAGTCGCCATTTCTAGTTAAAATGGTGAAACCCTAGCTTCCCGTAAACGGCCGCCCAAAGCTTAGTCCCACTTCGTTTCCATCACCATCAACATATACAGATCTAGTAACTACCACCCCACCGAAACCCTAGCAGAGTTTTAGAGAGAGAGAGGGGGGGGGTTTGGTGAAGAAACCCTAGCCGCAATGGAATCTGAATGTGTGCGTGAAATGGGGGAGGAACCTAATCTGAAAAAGGGAGCCGAATTTATTGTTCCATGGAGCTCGTGTACGGAGGATTATTTAAATGTATTTGGGAATGTTACCTTTTTGGTGCTGGTAGGGACAAAATTTACGGTTATGCCACTACTGAGGATTTTGGTGCTTATCCGGTTTGGTCCGCGTGGCGCTAATCACAACCGTTGATCTGCTTACCATGACAGAAACCGCCGTTGAATTAAATGCTTCTGCAAAATATGGTGCTAAAGTTATGAGAATCTCGGGAGTGAAAGGACATAGAAATGAAAGTGAAGTTCTGGATTATGCCTTCCTTTACATTTATTTATTTGTAGATTCCGGCTTTCTTATACATTTTAAGATTTTAAATTAGATTTTACTGTATATAAAGTGTGGAATTGAATGAAATGGTCATACTTTGACACGTTACAATGGAATGAAGTTATATACCATCGGCATTTACAAAATAACAAAATTTTAGCTGCTATCCGAATTGAAAGAATCTTTCTCCTATCATTCATATAGTGACAATTAATGGTTGCTAAATCTTTGTAGTAGCTTTTATTTAGTGACACTAAAAAAATACTTTTAAAAGTTGTTACTGAAAGTGTTAACAGAAAAATTACTATAGACATTTAGGCCCCGTTTGACACTCTTTTTTTCCCTCTTTTTTTTTTCAGTTTTAAAAACTGAAAAAAAAGGAGCGTTTGGTAACCATTTTTTTTTCAATTTAAAAAATCAGTTTTTAAACTGCAGAGTAAAAAAAAAACTCCAAAAACTGGTTTTTTTTTTCACTTTTGGTTTTTTTTTTTCGACCACCACCACCACCCTCCTACCGCCGGCAGCCACCTCAGGCGACCACCGCCGGAGACTGCCGGCCGCCGGCAGCCACCTCCGGCCGCCGGCAGCCACCTCCGGCCGCCGGCGACCACCGGCAGCCACCTCCGGCCGCAGGCAGCCACCGCCGGAGACTGCCGGCAGCCACTCCGGCCGCCGGCCACCACCGCCGGAGACTGCCGGCAGCTACCTCCGGCCGCCGGCCACCACCGCCGGTGACTGCCGGCAGCCACCTCCGGCCGCCGGCACCACCGCCGGAGACTGCCGGCAGCCACCCGGCCGCCGGCCACCACCGCCGGTGACTGCCGGCAGCCACCTCCGGCCGTCGGCCACCACCACCACCACCGTCGACCACCGCTACGCCCCACCACCGCCACCGCAAACCACCAAAAAACAAAAGTCAAAATAAAAAGGGTTACCAAACACCAAAAAAAAAACCTCAAAAAAAAAAGAGGTTATCAAACACCCACTTGTTTTTATAAAAAAAAAAAATTAAGCTGCTCTTTAAAAAACTGCTCTTTAAAAACTGAAAACCAAAAAAAAAATTTTGTCAAACGAAGCCTTAGTGACTATTAGTTGTCACTATGTATGGGGTTTGAGGAAGATTCCTACAACCGAGAAAGCAGCCAAAATTTATTCTTACAAAATCTAACAAAGACAAGAAAAAGTCTTGAGTTTCACCATTCTCCGGTAGTAGCTCACATGTGTGCATTTGTGCGCACGCGCACTTGTGAGTAGTAACACACCATTCTACTTTTAATTTAAAGTGCAAATTATTTTCAAACCCATGTTCTACAAACAAGCTTTATGCAGGAATCTGTCAATATAATTATCGTCTACACTGTAATCTTCTTTCACAAAATCGATAATGTTCTGCCTATTTCAAATTTAATAATAACTTTGTTCACTCTTCTTAGGCCACTTTTGACGCAATTTTTTTCCTCTTTTTTTTCAGTTTTGAAAATTGGAAAAAAAAAGTGTGTTTGGTAACCATTTTTTTCCTTCTCCAATTTAAAAAATCAGTTTTTAAACTAAAGAGTAAAAAAAAAAACTCCAAAAACTGGTTTTTTTTTTTTTCACTTTTGGTTTTTTTTTTGAGACCACCACCCTCCCACCGCCGGCAGCCACCTCAGGTGACCACTGTCGGACGCCGGTAGCCACCTCCGGCCGCTGGAGACTATCGTCGGCAACTGCCGGTTGCCACCTCCGGCTGCCGGGGACCACCACCAGCAGCCACCTCCGGCCGCCGGCAGCCACCGCCGGTAGCCACCGCCGGCGACCATCGACGGCCGCCAGTGAGCACTGCTAGCCACCACCATCGTCGACCACCGCTACGTCCCCCACCACCACCGCAAACCACCCAAAAGAATCAAAATAAAAAGAATTACCAAACACCCAAAAAAAACTAAAAAAAAACAAGGGTTATCAAACACTCACTTGTTTTTGTAAAAAAAAATAAAATTAAGCTGCTCTTTAAAAACTGAAAACAAAAAAAAAACATTTTGTCAAACCAACCCTTAGCCTAACATAACTTAAACTTTTATGTATCTGATGTTGGAATTCACACTTGACAACAATGTTTTACTCGTTATAAGGATTCCTTTAAGTACGTAAGCATTCTCCTGCCTTCATGCTCTTAACCCGTATGTCTTTGTATAATCTTTATTTCTCGGTGCAACCAAGAGCTAATGATCCTCTCTCAAGCGGTTCGCTAGGTGCACTTATTTAGTTCAGTCGCAACTCTTTGGAAGGGGTGCTTATTTTTGTTGGTTCAAGGACCGTTCCCTAGGCGTGGAAGAAGAGTTAGCTACGAAGATAATAAAAGGCTTCCTAGTTTTGATTCTACCGTGTAGCAATGGTGCTTCGAAAGAGGCAAAACCTCATTCATTCATCATTGAATGATTATGGTGTTTGGTTGGAAAGTAGGGAAGACATTATTAGTGATTACGTCATCTCCATGTACTCGTCTTTGTTTTCCACCTTAAATCCTAGGGAAGGAACCCTTTTAATAGCTTTGCATGGATTAGTTGCCTGCTAATGCCAACGCATCTCACTAGATTTTTTTCACTGCGGCAGCGAGGAAGAAGGCTCAGAGTTTTCTAATTCAACTCTTTGATGGCTCAGTTGCGGCAAGGTCAAAAAAAGCTATAGCACTTTTAACTATGTTTTCATTTTCATTCCCTTGTCAACATGGATTTGTTACATGTTAAAGGCAAATCGAAAAAACTAAGTAGAAACAGCAAGAGCATAATGGGTGCCTAATACTTCCTGATGTACAACTTAGTCCTTGAATCCATCATCTCTGTTTTGGATAGGTTAGAAGCCTAGTTGGGCATTTTAGTGTCTTTTAGGGTTTTTTTCTTAATTTTTTCTTTGTCTTTTTTTTAACAATAAAGTAAGATGGCCACTCTGACTTAAATCTTCCCAATTTTAAACTTTCAAGGCGGTTCACTACAGTTGCGACTCTACTGGGGAGTAAAATAAGAGAATAAACTTGAAATGTTTTGTTGCCTTTTTTGCCTTTCGTGTTTTCTTTTTGTTTGGATAACATGTATAGTATGCTTTACTTGCGGTATTTGTATGTTTTTTTTCTTGACTCAGACACGTGTACGATTATCTCAAAACCATCCAGTCGGGGGCAATGGTTGAAAACCCTCAATCTTCCTAGTTGCAAGGTGAATTAATTGTACCCTCACCTTTAAGGCCTAGTACGGAGACTTACTAGTATCTCAGTATATATTAATTAGGGATAAACATCAAACCGTTCAAACCGATCCGAATCTCTCAAACTAACCAATCCGAACCAATCCCAACCGAACCGTCTAAAGATCTTAACGATTTGGTTTCACATTTTTCAAACCGACCTTGGTTCAGTTTGGTTCACGGTTCACATTTTTTAAACCAAACCGACATATGATGTGCTAATGTTTTTTTAGTAACATTCCAATGCTAATTACACATATAGGGTACTAAGAAAATCTAAATAAACAAATTTTGAAAGTTAAAAGAATGAAAATATTAACAACACTTAGAACACAAAAATTTTGTGACCAATATTTGGTTTATATTTACTCTTTCTTTCTCATTCATTAATGGGAACTTATATATCGAATGAAACAAGATTATATGCAATTTAAAAAAACTATAACTTCAATTAATAGTGTGCAAAAAAATAACGTCTTTAAGTGGGCAAACCGATCCAAATCGACTAAGCCAAACCATTTAAACCGACCAAACCAAACTGTCCAAACTGATGATGTTTGGTTTGGTTCACAAAATTTCAAACTTAGGGGTAACGGTTCGGTTTGCGGTTTGACCCTCAAACCGAACCATGCTCACCCCTAAATTATTAATGACTTGTCGATATGTACCAACGATCACTCATTATTAAGTATAGGAGTCATGGGTGAGAGGTATATCGTACAAGTCAAGCCGATGGAGTTAAAGAAATCCACACACCTCAACCAATTATGTAATACTCCAAAAATTTTCTTTTCCTTCTGCGAAACTTCTATTTTAAATAAATAAGTTTGTGGTCTTTTTATTATAGTAAGATAAGAAAATGGTTTGACAATAATTCTGAAATTTTCGGTCTAATGAAACATGGTTTCATTCGAATCAAACTAGAAAGTGGTGATGTTTTGGAGTGTATGAAAGATTCAACTGAATGAAAAGGGGTTTGATTCGAATGAAAAGTATTCTAATTTGAGAGGAACTAAGGACTGAAGATTTCATTCGAGTGAAAATTTATCATTTGAATGAAAATTCTTTCGGTCTAGTGGAACTGTTTTCTGTTGAAACAAACAAGTTTTAAGAAATGAGAATGAAAACCCTTTTCATTTAAATTAGAAACCATTTTCACTTCTATCGGATTCAGTCAAATGAAAACAGTTTTTGGTCGAATGAAAACAAGTTTTGAAGAAACGATTTCACACTGTCGGATTCGGTCGAATGAAACTTCTTTTTTCAGACGAATGAAAACTTAAATTTTGTTTCATATAAATAGTTTTCTTATTTCTTTTCTATCATTTTTGGATTCTCTGTTGCTATTTCATTCACGGTGGGGAGAGAGAGAAGAGAAGTCTTGAGAAGCTCTTGAGTTCTAAAGTGGTGCTTGAGGATTTGTATTCTTAAAAACTTGATTAAGGTAAGAGTTTACTTTTGAAATTCTAATCAGCGATGGACCGATCGTTCGTGTAAGTGTTTAGTTCTTTTTGAAATCTAAATTTTTTCGAACGGGGTTAAGTTATTCTTCTTTCCCTTTTGTTTTGAGCTGCGTTATGAGTAATATGTTTCTCAATACTATGACTTGTGGAATTCAATTTTCATCGGATTGTTGACCTTAAATTAGCCTATGTCGATATCATTCGTTTCTGCGATCAGTGATTGTCATTCTTTCGTAAAACTTTACTTATTGTTTGACAAGTCCGTTATTTGATAATGTTATTTAGAAATCTTTGTTTTGGTCTTTAATCCACGCATTAGCAATCATTGATAACTCTATGAGCCATGTCACAGTGTATGTGACTTATTATTTCTGACTTACGATTTATCATTTTAGGTTCCAATAGAAGAGGATTAGGACTGACACTCAAGTAAATTCTGGAACCGATTAGTGATTCAGATATGTACTCATTGCATGTTCCTGCCTATTACCTTAATTTCAAAATTCCAAGTGTGTTTATATGTATATTTGTACAAATTAATTTTTTAAAACATTTTTTTTGAGAACTGTTAATATGAGATTATGTTTAATTGTTTGATAAAAAAAATTAGATTTGCCATGGAACGCTTGTATTCCTAGTCGTTTTTTAACTTGGTTTACGTTGAATGAGACAAAAATATTTATTAATTGCTGTGTCACATATCGAATGGGAGAAAGCTGAATTTCGGGCCCTTGTCAACGGGCTTATGTACATTGACATAATGCACATTACTTTTGTAAGTGGTTGCCCTACTTCCACGAAATATTTATACTGAGGTGACCTATGTCAGTAGGGCTATGTACGTTGACCGCAACATATCAAGGGTGGTGGTGTAAAACTTTAATAGTCATATGATGAATCACGTGCTATACGCTTTCAATGACCAGAACTGTTTGTTTAAGTACGTTATACATTATGAAATGGTAGTTAATTTCTTTGCAAGTGATCCCTGATTTTGAGAAAGGAAATATATGGCATGTTTTTATAAAAACTCAAAATCTATTTTTGGGGACATGGTATGCATACTTGCTGGGCTCTAGCTCATTCCCTTATTTTTCAGGTGACAATCTAGATAGATCCAACCCTTACGAGGAGCACGAGGTAAAGGCGTCGGGGGTCAATCTCTAGAGTAGCGGAAGTTTTTTAGGACCAGATCACTTTCATTTCTTGTGTTTGCTAATATTGTTGAAATTATGTAAGGAGCTCACATCTCCACGAATTTTAGTTTTTATTTGTCAATCGGGTATACTTTTTGAAGATATTTAGCGACATTTAAAGAATCCTTAAGTATAGCTCTTAGCAGCCTTCCTAATGGTTTAAAATCTAGAAGTTTTTGAATAAATTGTATGTATAGGTTGTAGTTAGGCCTGACAAAGCCTTGGTGAAAGTTTAGTGGACTTGCGGCTGGTCACCGACCTAACTCAAAGACCCAACTATGGGCTTGAGCAGTGGCATAATTTGCGCCTAGTTTATCTCTTTGTTGTGTTTATACTGTGGACTGAACTAGATTTGAGGTGGCCATTTCTTATAGGTCCGGAATAGGAAGTAGTTCCTAAGCATGTTCCAAACACTTCTCTGTGAATAGTACCTACTTTAAAGCTTTTAACAAGATTTTGAAGATGATGATATCAAAATTGGAATGACAAATAGCAATAAAGGCAAAGCACATCCACTATATTGGAAACACGCTAGAAGTAAGGGTTTTGATGGTTGTAAAGGTAATACTTGCAAAACTAGTGGTGTCATCTCACAAAGATTGTTTGTGTTCAAATTCAGGTTCAAATGTGGATGCTCACCCTTTCGAACCAAAAAAGATTGGTAGAGTGGGGTTTAGAAAATCGGTCATCTCAATAAGGATTATAGCCATGCCTTTCTTCTACTTAATGAGAGGCAATTCTTTAAAAGTAAATAGGAAGATAGATAGATATAACAAATGCAATTGTGATAACAAACTGATACACATTTCGGAGGGACAAAAACACTCTCTTGCATTGCAAGTGAAAAGGTGGTTCTGAAAATTTTGGGTTTATGCTTAAAGATTGCCAATTTTTATGTAACAAAGAACAAAGAATTTGACACCATATATCGAACAGACAAAAAATTAACATGGTATTTGTTCCATTTGTTAGGATTAGCATCATTGGAAGAATGACTTTTTTACATTTTCTTTTTATCTAGCATGATTCATGTAACAGCCCAAAAATCCGGAGCTCCATTGTCCCGCACCTCCAGAGCGTTAACCTATTACATCACCACATATCATAACACATGTGATAATTTCGGAGCTTCTAAAGTAACATAACCCAAAGTTCTTCCAACAACGTAAAGTGCCACAAAAGGAATTCTAACCTTAAGCTGTTAAAACTTAAACAAAAGTTCTTAACTGAACACACTAACTGTAAAAGCCCATGTAGTGGTCCTACTTACACAAAATAGGGTAGCAGTTCAAACTCTTACCCACACTCTAACCTTTTCTCAAGCGATCTACCGCTGGTGGCTACCTACATAACGTAACAAACAAGAGTGAGCTTTTGAGAGCTCGCTAAGGTCGCTCAAAGGTAACCCTTAAAGAAGTTATAACAATTCAAAGACAATCTGCTGAGAGATTACAAAATAGTTACAACAATTTGATAAGGACAGGGATAAGAGTTTCAACTTAATCTCCTTTGATAAGATATCCAAACAACTGTTCTCGATCATTCTTAAAACGATCATTTTAGATACAGTGCAAATAAATATCGAAGATATTGACCATGGGCAGATGCAATGCCGTACAGGCAATGCTCAATAGAGTGTACACATGCATGATGTACGAATACTATTTAGGTACTAGTCTGTGTTCCATGTAGGATCAGACCAGCCTTATAACGCCCGCCTCAGAAAAGACCCCCATGTCAGTATACAGAAGACATATATCATGGAATCAGTAAATGATTCAATGCTATGCATACAAGAACGGTGAGCACTAATAGGAGTTCAAACAATCGTTTCAGGTTTAATATCAAGGTTTAATTAACAATAACATATTGATGTCAATGCAAACTTTAGAGTTCAATAATGGCCATAGGCAAAATGAAAGAACAATTACGATGCAAGTTGATGACTTAAGGTTTGAATAGAAACACTTACCTGGGTTCTCAGCTAAGATATCCTAACCGAATAATCTTTCGCTTTAACCTAAACAGAACAATCCAATGATTAGAATGTAGTTTACATTATTATACTATAAACTCACTATTGACTCACACATTCCCAGAACGACCTCCTCATTAGATATGTAAAATTATCAAAATATCCCTTATGTGTAAAATTACCAAAAACAGCCCTCTCGGTCTTAAATTACTAAAACAGCCTTCCCTTGGATAAAACCACTAAAATATCTCTAACATATGTGAATTTATGCAAAAATATATTATATGGATAAAATTACCAAAATACCCCCTCTAGTGGCACAAAATACCCCCGGGGTTTCCCATCTTCAGAAAAATCTTAAAAACACATCAAAACACTATTTTAAGCACCTGAAGTCATTTTTGGGCTAAACATTAGTTTAAAAAAATTTCGTCTCAAAATTCCGAACCGGTGTCCGGAACGATCGCTTAGAAGTCGATTCTGCTAAAAATACTTATCGGCCTCGGAATGGTACGAAATTTTATATAATAGTAGATCTCAGTAAAATAAGGTTTTCCTAAAATTTCAGATTAAATGATTCAGTTCAATATGCTAATTAAATCAAGATTAACTTCTAATTGATACACTAATTTAGCATCCTCTGCGGATTCTAAAAATTTTTCAAAAATTGCAGAGCTTACGTCTAACAAAAATAATGGGAGTTATTGTTTTGAGTCTTGTCTAATTTTGATCCAAACTCCATATAAAAATTGTACAAAACTGTCTAACCTATCCCCCTTTTGTGACAATTATAGTCACTATTCACGATCAAAACACACACCATTTCACTTTAAGTGCACACACTTCATCTTCACCCTCACTGCTCCACCTCATACTCTCACAGAACTTCCAGTTCACTCACTAACACACACCCAATTGCATATACACCCGCATTAATACTCCTCAAACACCTTAATTAAACACACACACACACACACACACACACACACACACTGTCCACACCAAAATACACACTATCACCCACTTTCATCTCTCGGCAACACACACAAAATCACTTCTATAATATCCCAAACATATCATATCACCACAAATTCACGATATACATGCATAATAACACATGATTCCCCTCACCCGAACTCACACACACTTCAACCATACTAAGAACACACATTGTACTCCTTCGGCAACCCACTAAAACTTTCTTCATTCCCTTCCATTCTCTCCTAAACCAACTTACTATCACAGAATCACATCTAACACCACATTCACACATGAATTTCATACCCGAAACTCACACACACACTAAAGCACATGTACTAAAGATTGGGGGGGTTTACCTCTTAAAAATGGCTTGATTCTCTCTTCCTTCTCCCAATTTTTCTCTCCCCCACGGCTGCTCTGTTTCCTCTTCTTCTTCTTCTTCTTCTTCTTCTCTCTCTCTCTCTTGTTTCTTGTTTGTTCCTTCACCCAAATTTCCCTTATACCCTATTTACTATTAATTTGATTATTAACAAGCTTACTGATCCCATTTGAAGTAGGAGGTGGCATAATTTAATGGTTTTCCTAAATTTTACACCTTAACAAACCTAGTCTAGCCTACTTTCCCTAAATTACACAATAGGCCCTACTCTTTTCATATTTACAAAAATGGCCCCAAAACTTTAAAAACTGCAATTTTAACCCCAAAACTTTTTTACCTCTTATACATTATTACTTTTCAAATAACGCTCAAACTATAGCCCCTTTTATTCATATTATTTTTTCCTTGGTCCAATAATTATTATCTTTCAGAAAAATTATTTCTAACACCTCGAAAATATGAGGTATTACAATTCAACAAATACTTCATTAGGTTGTTTGCGACATTTTAGGTGGCAACGAAAATTCAAGCTCCAAAGACTATATCAGTAGATCAATGCCAATCAATGAAAAATGCTATTGAGAAAGTATTTCTTGACACCTTTCACCGACTTCGCTCATGGCACCATGGCTAAAAAAACAACTCAAGACATAGAGATTTTGTATGCTGATCTTGATTTCAAGTGTTTGTTCCATAAATGTTTGTATGGTTGTGACTTAGAGTTAGAATTTGAATCAACTTAGGCTGGAATGATTAAAAGGTTTTGATCTTAGTAAGAACATGAGCTAAAAAGAAAGTGGTGTCCAACTTTTAGCTTAAGCATTTTCACTGCACGCATGAAATCTGATATAGCTAATACACTTTCACTCGGGAGGTGACACATGACAAGGTAGACTCACCGTCAGCCTAGTCAGCTATGGATTTGGTGTTTGCCATACCGGGACAAAAAGGATTCTAAAAGGATCCTAATTGGACCATAACGTGATCCTCAAGGATTCTAACACGATCCTAATAGATCTACCCTAAGGCCTAGCCTAGTTCTACTATGGGTCTTCCACCTATGGTCATATAAAGAGGGCTACCTCCAGATATGCGGACAACTTCACACACACGCATAGGGATGGCAATTAGACCCACAACTGGTGGGTCTCTGCCCCACCCCGCCCCGTTAGGAACGGGTTATTTTGACTTTGACGGGGTTATGGAGCGGGTATGGTAATTTTTTTTAAAACCCACAACGGGTTAGGATCAGGTATGGTATTCTGTCTAACTGCCCCGCTATCCAACCCGCACCCGCCCCGGTATACTAAACTTATGTATCAATAAATCTCAGCCGTCCATCATAGCGTATATATACTTTTCATCCAAACCCTAAAATGCCAAAATTTTCTCTTGGTCTCTACCGACTTGCCCATGGCTGGCTCCCTTCTAATCTTCTCCCCCTCTCCACCTTCAACCCCCCAAGGCCAAAGACGTTATGACAACCTAACCGCCGGCTACAAACCATGTTCCACCGCCTATTCTCAAGTTCTGCAGCAAGAAGAACAACGAATCGCTAGAGATCTCATCGGAATGGTTGCAGATCTGCCGCCGCTTATTCTTTGACGAGATTAAAGGCGCCACCTAAATCTTCAACCGCCACATGCTCATCGGCAGTGGTAGTAGCTACGAGTCTCGTCAGAATTGTCGCAGATCTGTCGCCGCTTCTTCTTTGACGAGATTAGAGGCGCCACCTGAATATTCAACCGCCACATGCTTATCGACGGCGTACAGCTCTATGTAAGCCTCTCCTCCCGTTAGGGCACTGCCTAGACGATCCTTGTGTGCGAGAACAGGGAAGTGTGGGGGCAGATCGGGGCGGGGTGGGTTTTCTAAACGAATATAGGATCGGGTATGGTATTTTAGATATATGACCCGGTAGCGGGGCGGGATTTTATGAGCACCGGGGTGGGTTCGGATTTTATAAGATCTGCATCCGACCCGCCCCATTTCCATCCCTACACATGCACCTCATGTTTTACTGCTTTCTCAGAGTTCTACCTTTTTAGCTGCACTCAGACTTAAGCATTGGAGAATTCCTCCATCGAAATCCCCTCCCCTTCCTAGCGGTACTCTTTTCTATTTTGTTGATCAAATCTCTAGCCATGGTTCCTGATCAAGTGTTTAGCAGCAACAAAATCCAATCAAATTTATGAAAGCATGAAAAATGTTCTTAACCAAATGTCGTGCAAAACCATGAACTTGACCGTATTTTTGTTTCCTCATGAAGAAAAATACACCACAAATTTACATTTAAGGTAGAGGATTTTTGTCCATGAGTTTGTCTCAAGTTTGATAGTGTACCTTTTAAAAGTTTCTAATATTGGTACCATTTGCTCTAATCGGTTGGTTCAGGAAAGCTACAAAAGGCATCACACCGTGGAATTCAATTTCTCTGAAGACAATGTTGTTTGTTCATGGTAGTGGTTTGCATCTACTATCTGGTTGTGTCATGCACTTAAGGTACTCAATGCATGGAGTATCACTAAATCTAGTTTGAATACATTTGTAGAAGGTGGACAAAGGATGCCCAAACATGAGTTTTTTTTTCAAGAGCACGAGGACTCTTCTAGCGGGCCAAAATCTTCTTTGGTAGTAGAAAGGAAGTATTTAGTCAACTTATCATGATTTTAATAATTTGGTTATGATAGACGATGGGAACAAGGTAGCAAGACGAAAGTGGCAGAAATGTCGGAAGCAAAAGAACTGCGAAAACGTGTGATCTTGCTAAAGAAATATATGATGCGATCAATAATGATGCTATAGCTGGTACATCCAAAAGGAATAGTTGTGCACGTGCCGAAACTATGGTATTAAAGATCATTCACGTACGAGAGAAAATGGGGTAACAAATGCTCGGATAAAAAGTCATTTAGAGAACGAAAGATGCAAAATAAGAAAAAGGCATTTCTCAGAGTCTACTCCACTTGAGTCTGCCAATTATTCTAGATATACATACTATATTGACACTGTTGCTTGAGCTTATTCTTTCTATAATTGTTTTGTCGTAAATGCGTAATGAACATGTTCTTTACTCAATAGTTGTAAATTCACTAGTTAATCAGATGTGTACTATCATGGGGTTTTTTTTTTTTTGTATTGTACCGTGAAACAAATACCTTATGAATAGTGCCAAATTTTAACATATCTAGACAATTCTTTAATATACTTTTGAATATGGTTTTGACATTTAACAATGGGACACAACAAAACATATTTATGTAGTTAGTCAATGAGCAAAAACTAAGCGCAGATGAGAAAGATATATAGTGCTAACTTTGGTGATGACTTAGTCATCGACTACATATAACAAAAAGGAGTTAGTAATTGTAATACCTTGACTTAATCTAACCAAGAATTAGATTAATCAAGGGTATTATTTTATTGATAATATTTGATATCAAGAAAAGTGGGTTCGTACCTACGTGGAGGTGCCACAAAGGAGGTTGTCCGAGTCAGCTTCCAGATGTACAAAGTGAGAGATAGTGACGATAGAGTAAGGGCAGAGAGCAAGGCTCCCCAGACAAGCCGTGAGGGATGGCAGTGATGTGGAGACAAGGTAGAGATGAACGGGGCCAACAGTCGACAGTCTAAGCTAAAATCCAAGTCAGGGTCGAGCGTCAGGGGTCCAATGTCAGAGGTCCAACTATGTTTCTCTCTCTAGAATTCAAAGGATATGGATTCTAGAGTGAGAAAGTAAAATTGTCAAATGAGAGAGTTCCCTCCAAAATGAAATCCAAAGTCCACTATTTATAGAAAAAGTGTGCATGTGTCATCAGCTGACACATGTCATCCCCTGGGAGTGACACGTCACTAAGGGATCCAAAAATACCAGTTCTCCGTTGGACTGCCAATTTCTAAATTTGCACTGCCTGCCCTACACAGCGTCGCTCTACCTGTCTAAGAAGATTGACCACACAGTATCTTCGTGATCAAAGTAAGCCCGTTGCCTTAGCCACGGTGCAAGCCCTTACTGAATCCCACAGCGGTGCATCAAGAGATGCAGAAAGAACCTGACAGCGTCGAGGGAAGGCCCCTGTGACCAACTATCAGGCAGACTAGCTGCGATGCTCTCAAAAGACCTATTCCCGTTCTGGAGTGACTAGGGGTCATCGTCCTGGGGGTGTCGATGATCACCGATAACGTGAGTGGACATGGTCATAGCTTAGACGTGCCTAGTGTCATGCAAGTCACCCCATGCAGCAATAGTTTCTGTGGTAGCGAGCCTATCCCACTACGAAGGGTCCTCGTGCCGGAGCACTAGGAACGGAGCCCCCGGAATGGCAATGGCGATGGCTTCTGTGGTAGCGAGCCTATCCCGATGCTAAGGGTCCTAATGCCAGAGCACCACAAGCAGAGCGCCTCAAAATGATGCACACTTCGGAGAATGGGTCGAAGCATGTGTCACGTCCATGGTGGGGGCACATGGTGTTGTGAATGAGAATGTTACTCGGGAGCATGTAACATGATTATTCCGCACGGGAGCAGTGCCAACAGCACGAGACAATAAGTATGGCGCATAGGCACGGCGAAGTCTGTCGCGAGACAATACCTGGTATTAAGGGCACATGTGATGAAAATGGCACATGGGCACGACGACATCTGTAACGAGAGAATACCTAGTGCCAGGGGCACGTCATGGAAGTGGTGTATGGACGGTGAAGTGTGTATGGCACTGGGGGCACAACAGTGTGACAAAGAGCCAAGAAAAATAGCTGTATCAGCGGTACATCGCATGGGCACGAAGAAGTGTGTCAGAGATGGTGCGTGGGCAATAGGGGTCTCGAAGTCGATGCACGGGCGATTGCAGGCATCGTTAAGACTGCGTGAGGCCGCGAGCAATGGTCGTCACGCTGACGGCACGCGGGCGAGAACGGGCGTCATGCGATAGCGAGTGATGGGTGAGCATTGCGGACATCGTACTCTAATGAGTGAAGGAAAAAGTGACCGTGAGCCCCCATAGTAAGGGTGGCCGACCCCCCTGCTAAGGGAGGTGGCCGACCCCCCTGCTAAGGGATTTGGCTGACCCCCTTAAGGTGGGAGTCACACCAAGCTTACTTTTGCATATTTTCCTAAGTCTTGGTGGCGCCAAAGTCGCTACGTTGGCGACAAAAATAAATTTAGTCATGAATTGTCGCGAAAAGTCAATGAAAAATGCACGTGACTTGGGTGTGCACATTTTGACCGGTTGAAAGCGTTAAAAATTGACCGTTGAATATGTGACGTGCTGCACAAAAAGGACCCCATGTGGGCCCTTGGGTGCGACCAGAATGAGTTGGGAACAATATTTTTTTCATCGATAATTGAGTATTAGAAATAAAAATGAGGGGCTAATTTGGCTTTGGGGCCAAAATGCAATTTTTTAATAATTATGGGGTCAAAGTGTAATTATGAAAATGTTAAGGGACTAAATTACAATTTTGCAAAAACGGTGATTAGTGGCCAAAGAGGTGTCACTTTATGGGAAAATTTTGTGGTGGTTCAGACACCTCCTACCAAAAAGGAGGGTGACTAATTGATTATGTAATAGAAAATTATTTTGTTGGATTTAAGAAGAAAAAGAAATAATTAATGAAAACAAGGGAAAAAAGAAACGGAAAAGAGGAAGCAGTAGAAGGACACGACAGAGGGGAAAACATTAAGAAAAGAGAAGGGAGAAAGAGGAAGAAAAGGAGAAGGAAAAAACTTGAAACAAAACCTTAAGGGTAATTCCTTTTTTTAGCGTGATTGGTTATTCTGTCAATTTTAGTGTGTGTTCAATTAGCTGTGTGCGTGTGTGGTGTTTGTGTGTGAGGGTGAAGCGGAAGGGGGAGCAGCCATGGAGGCTACTTGTATGGATGTGTGTGTGTGTGTGTAGTTTGTGGGGGTGTTAGTGTGTGTATAAGGGTGTATAAATGTATATAGGCGTGTGTGTGGGTAAAACAGTGGAGGTGGGTATTTTCTGTAAGTGGGTGTGTGTGGGCTTCACTGCAAAATAAGGGGGAGGACTGCCGAGAGGAAGAAGACCAGAAAGTGAACACTAAAAAGTATTTAGGGTTATGGTTTGACTGCAAAGTATCGCTAAAGACCATTTTTCCCCAGCAGTCCACTTCTTAATTTTTAAAAATAGTTTGGGCCAAATTCTGAAAAAGTGTAAAGAAGAAATCCTAGTTGGTTTTAAGAAATCTATATTGTGGAAAAAAATTAGATTTTTTCGAGGTTGTGAATGGGTTTAACTGATGTTGAAACTGTAAAAATTACGGTGAATTTAAAAATGGCAAACCGATGCAGTTTTGCGTAAAAAATTTATGAGCACCTTAAAATGGTGAGATGCTTCAATTTTTGAAGTTTTGGGGCATTTTGAAGATGATAGCTATTTTTAGAGGAACCAGCTTCTGAGCACTCTGTTAATTATCGGTTAGGGATTTTTAAGCAAAAAATCTCCGTAGGGCTTTTTAGTCCAAAAAATGAATTAAATGCTTAAAAATATGTTTTAAAGTGGTTTTGGATTTTGTTTAGGGACGATGGCAGCCCGAAAGTGTTTTGGTAGTTTTACCTAAGCTAGAGGGTGTTTTGGTAATTTTTCCTATAAAATTTTTTTAGGGACTTTTTGGCTTGGAAAGGGATTTAGTACATCTTAAAAAGTGTCTTGGAAGCGGTTTTGGGGGTGTTGGTAGTGTAACGACCATTGGAGGGGGGGGGGTATTTTGATAATTTGCCATATTGGCGCTAAATTTTTAAGAATGCGTATAATTAAACGTTCGGTGTGACGGGGAGCAAGAATTGGGGTTAATACACCTAAAATGGGGAGTTTATTAGCATTAATGCGTCAATAAGGCAAGGTTAAGGATCCGCTTATCAAATCGGAATAACTAGCCGTTGTAATACGCTCTAAATGGTTAAATGGGAAGGGGTATAATAAAGTGTGTGTGTGTGTGTGTGTATGTTTGAACGATACCTGACGAGCACGTTCTTCTTTGACTAGGTGATCCTACTCATTGTGATTAGAGGTTGCGAGTCACTTCCGCCATAAGCTAATCAGGTAAGGACAATGCGGTTCTAATATGCTAGTTATTTGTTTCGATTAGCATGCCATGTTGATGACGTTTATGTTAAACTCCTGCTGTTATGATTGGACACCAGTAGTCATTGTAACCGATATTCGTTTATTTAAATTATGTTGTAGAGCAATTAAGGTGGAATAATTTTCCTTAATTCCTCCCATTGATGAAGTTTAGTAAGGATAATGTGTGTCCTAGTATGATAGGATTCGATTCGATTAGCATACCTGACGTTGGTGATGATATTGTGTAGGGGTTGTTGTGTGGTTGTTGTGAGATGTCTTTACAGGGTGATTTGTTCTCATTCTTTATGTTATATTGTGCAGGTTATAAGGCTGATCATGGAGAACCCTCCAGGAAGAGAAAGAAAATAAGCTAGAAAAGTTGACCGAGGTGATAAGTTGAGCAACATAAGACAAGCTAGAAATGGTAAGTCGAAGATTGAATTGCAAAGAAGAGCTACACTACTAAGGTCGTGTATTATGTTGTAAATGTATTTTCCGTTTAAGGACTTGAAACTCTTCTGTTGCAATATGATGTAGGTTTTAAGAAAAAATTGTAAGGACGTAATTTTGAGCATCTATTAACGATGTATGAAGGTGTAGTTGCTTTGTATTCTGTATAGGGTTGTGATTGTGATTGTAATTATGGTCAATAACTCAGCCCGATGATGTCACCAGGCTTGAGGGTGTCGCAAGTTGGTATCAAATCCTAGGCAAATGATTATGTAGACTTTGGAAGTGTCTTGTGGAATGCTTAAGATGTTGATGGGAGGAGCAGAACAAGAATTTCAATTAACTAGGCTGAACTACTGTGATAGTTGAGATATGAGGACTGGGGTTGGCTAAGACATATTTATGTATGACCTCAGCCTTCCTGCTATTGCTACAGGGACTGGAAGAGAAACTGGTTGACTTAGATTTGGAAGGGTGGTTTAATGATGACAAGTTTGTGATGTCGATCCTGAAAAGAGCCCTGACGAGGATGTAGATGAAATAGAAAAAAAATTGAAAGAACCGGGTGAAGGTCCGATAGGAAATGAATTAAAAGGACCTATGGGGAAGATGGATGAGGTTTAAAACTTTTATTGTGTGAATCGTGAATGGAGGAATGAGAGAGGGTGAGAATGAGTAGAGCTTTGATGAACTTTTGGAAGAGAAAGTACTTCCAAGTGACGAGGAAAAAGGGACGAATCGACAAGTTAGTTCAAGTTCTTAACTAGCGGTATTAATTAAACAATAGAGAGGCTACAAGTTGAATGTGAGAACAAGAAGTAAGTATCAAATTTGATATTAATGGAGACGATGGGCACTAGTATACGGGTCGTCAAAAAAATATACGGCAGGTTGTTCGTGGTTGCTTGCCTCTTAGGGCTTTATCTGAGACATGTAACAATTGCTTCTAAGTGAGAGTCTTTGAAGCCTAAAATTGTTGAAGGAGCATTATGGCTTTTCCTAGATTGGTAGTTGTACGAGTGGGGTGGAGTCTGTATTTGTAATCGGACCCAAAGTTGTTATTGAGAAGGAGGATGGTGAAGCGGAACTAGTATCATTTAACTACTATTGTAGAAAGAGGTCGTGTAAAGATGAAAACTATTAGCTGTTAGAGCGTGAAAATTGATATTATGATGCATAAGTTTAAAATCTTGCTACTCTTTTCTTAAAAAGACGAAAGAGGGGTCCCTGTTGAGAATGACCCTCAATGAAAGTGATTTTGATGAATATCGAGGATGTAAATGGAAGGAGTAATAAGGGAGCTACATTAGGTCAAGAAGACCTTAAGAAATGACTAGTGGGACATCTACATAAGGTTATAAGAGCTCTTATGGTACAACCGGTGTCTGCTGCTACGGTAGCCCCAGTAGAAGAAAGAAAGGAATGTGGATCTCGAAACTCCAAAATGCCTACCCGAGTGGAATATCATGGGAAGTAAATGGTCTAGTGGGGACAACTACATGGATTTGAGACGTGGAGAAGGTAGTGTGGTAACTAGATATGGGAAAGGCGTCAGAAGATGATTTTCGTCAGCCATACATATAACGGGGGTTACAAGTGATTATAAGTATGGGCGCAAACAAGTTGAGGACAGTAAGAGGACATATTGAGCCTATATTACTTGGAATAGGTTCAGGGAGCATGTTGGTGACAAATATTTTCTGCTTAAATTGCAGAGTAAGTTGGAGACAAGTTTCTCATGCAAAGTAGAAGGATAGAAAGGTGAAAAGTATGTCAGGAAATTGGTGAGTTGGCTTATTTTGCCCTCATCAAGTGATGATAGGAAAAATCGAAAGGCTTAAAAAACTGAAGAGGATTTGAAAATAATCCTTAAAAAAGACAAGAAAAGAGGTTGTAATGGGGAATTGCTACTAAAGTAGTAGGAAAAAACTGAGTAATGGAGGTAAGAAAAAAAAAGGTATGTGAGGAAAAAAGGAAGCAAGGATGGAAAAGAGGTTTAATCCAAGTTTGAAAATGGAAAAGTGGAATGAAATGTAAGAAGAGAGTAGTTGAAGGACAATTCGGACAAAATTAGTGACAAAGAGGAGGAGATAGAGGGTATAGATGGTGCAGATTGAGGCACAAGTAGACAAACTATTAAGGTATGCCATACATATGTAAGTTACCACTGAGCTAATGTGCAAGATGAATCAAATGGGCTGTTTCAAATGTTAATAGCCAGGGCATATTATAAGAGAGTGCTGTAAAGAAGGGTGGTGGTCATTGAAAGCAAAAAGGAAAGAGGGGTTTATGAGACTATGTATCGATAATTGAAATTTGAATGAAGTGACGGTCACGAATAAATATTCATTGATATAGATGACATGTTGATCAGTTGCAGGGCATAAATGTTTCCTTTCTGAGATAGACATTAGAACGAGCCATCACTAGTTAAGGATGAAGAAGGATGATATTGTAAAGACTGTCTTTAACTAAAAACAAAGACGAGCTTTTTGAATTCTTGATGCTGCTATAAGGATTAACTAATGCCCTTGTGGCATTTATGAATTTGATGAATCGAGTCTTTTGAGAGTACATGGTCAGTGTGTCATCGCCTTATTGGTGACCTCATAAATAGTACTAAGAGCAAAGAAGAGCTTGCGCAATGGCAAATTTGGCAAAACTTAAGAAAATTAAGTTATATGTCAAATTCAAGAAATATGAAGTTTGAATGGGAAATATGGATGTACAAGGTTCATGCGGAAGAATGTTAGAGGAGCCGGGAAAATTTTAATGTTGACAAATGGGGATTGTCGAACATCGGCGTTTGAGATTGGCGGCTTCCTAAGCCCAGCCATAGGCTATTGTTGAGTTGCTGACAATTTCTCTAAGATGCCCTATTGGGAAAAACTGGCTGGGATGATTTCTATGCCAAATCATTAAAGATGTGAACAAACTTGAAATCAAAGTTCGAATAAGGAGAAAAGGAAGTAACAGTCTGTCTCACAAAACAATACGACCAACACTTCTTGAATGAATCAAGGAAGCTAAAGGTCAAGACGAAAGGATGCTTAAGATCCAACAGGGATTTGAAATGAATGAAAAAGGAAATTTTTATTGTGATGAGGATGATAGTTACAAATATGAAGGTTGGATATATTTTTCACTTTATGATGAATTAAAAAAAATTATGAAGGGTACTCATAGTTCTAAGTATCGATTTACTTAGGGGAGCCGGAAATGTACCTTGAGTTACGATAGAAATTTTGATGTCTTGGCGTGAGGATGGATATATCAAAGTTTGTATCCCGATGTTTGACCTACCAACAGGTAAAGGTGGATCATAAGAAAATCGTCAGACAGTTGCATCCACTCCCCATACCTGAGTGGAAATGAGAACACATTATGATAGATTTTGTGTCAGGATTACCATGAACAACTAATAGATGCACGTTTATCTGGGTGGTAATGGATGGGTTGACTAAGATGGCCCAATTTATTCTTAACTGAGAAAGGTATTTTACTAAATGACTTGCCCGAATTTAACCATGAGTACAACCTTTTACCTCAGACTGGTGGCCAGTCAGGACGTACGATGCAAATATTGGAAGAATGTTGAGGGCCTAGATTATTTATTTTGGCAGAGAATGGGGTGCATAGTTACCCTTAATTGAACTCTCCTATAATAATAGTTATCAGTTGAGCAAAGAAATGACTCTTTATGAAGCGTAGTGTTGCTGAAGATGTCGCACGCCTATTTGTTAGGATATAGTTGGGAATGAAGAATATTTCAGACGGATTGGTATAAAGAAACAAAAGACAGGATGAGGGTCATCTGAGAGAGAACTTTTACAGCACAAAATTAGCAGAACAACAATGCTAGCAATAGGCTTAGAATGTAGAGTTAGACGTAAGTGACCTAATACCTTTAAAAATATCATCTTGGAAGGGAATCAAGTGATTCAGAAAGTGGAGAAAGTTAAGTCCGAGGTTCATCGGACTGTTCAAAATCATGTCTAGAATTTAGAAGCTAGTACATGCTTGATCTATGTTCAGGATTGTGTCAATTGCATAACGTGTATCACTTGTCAATGTTGAGGAAGTATGTTCCTAACCCTACGCATGTGATCTAGTTAGAACCGGTTGAGATTCGAGATAACCTCTCGAATTAGGAGGCACCGATAAAGGTGATTGATAAATAGGAACAAGTATTACGCTTCAAAGTAATATAGTTGGTTAAAGTAGTCTAGAGAAAGCATGCGGTAAAGGAAGATACTTGAGAACCCGAGGCATTAATGTGGCAAAAGTATCCACATTTCTTTGCAGAATAAAATTGTCAATATTTCAAGAATGAATTTTTCTTTGGGGGGGGGGGGGGAAGATGTAATACCATGACTTAATCTAATCGAGAATTAGATTAATCGAGGGCATTATTTTATTAATAGTATTATTTTCATCGATAATTGAGTATTACAAATAAAAATGAGGGGCTAGTTTGGCTTCGGGGCCAAAATGCAATTTTTGAAAAGTTGTGGGGTCAAAGCGCAATTATGGAAAAGTTGAGGGACTAAATTATAATTTTATAAAAATGGTGATTAGTGGCCAAAGAAGTATCAATTGTGGGGAAAATTTGAGGTGGGTTGGACACCTCCTACCAAAAAGAAGGGTGACTAATTGATTATGTAATAGAAAATTATTTTCTTCGATTTAAGAAGAAAAGGAAATAAAGAAAAAAAAGGGAAAGAAGAAACAGATTAGAGGAAGCAGTAGAAGGACACGACAGAGGGGAAAAATAGGAAGAAGAGGAGGAAGAGAAGAAGGAAAAAACTTGAAACGAAACCTTAAGGGTAATTCCTTTTTTAGGGTGATTGGTCAGTGTGTTCAATCAGCTGTGTGCATGTGTGGTGTGTGTGTGTCTGGGTGAAGGGGAAGGGGGAGCAGCTATGGAGGCTGCTAGTGTGGATGTGTGTAAGGGTGAATAAATATATATAGGGGGTGAGTGTGGGTAAAGGAAAGTGGAGGTGGATATTTTCTGTAAGTTGGATGTGTGGGTTTAATTGAAAAATAGGGGGAGAGGACTGCCGAGAGGAATAAGACCAGAAAGTGAACAGTAAAAAGCATTTAGGGTTGAGGTTTGATTGCGAATTGTTGCTAAAGACCATTTAGGGTTTAGGTTTCACAGAGCAACAAACAGTAAGGGATTCAGAGCAGCTAACAGTGACAGATTCAGAATCAGAGACCAGTAGGTAGTTGTATTTTGCACCATCTTCCCCTTCAGGGTTTGTACAACATGACATCTCCTTGTCCTTTCTCATTTTAGGGAACTGATGTAATCGAAAAAATCAAGCCAAAAGCTTCCAAATGGACGCAAGTTCATACTTGTGGCCATAGATTACTTTACAATGTGGGTAGAAGCTGCCTCATATGCGGTGCTCAATGCCAACAAGTGGCTCAGCTCAGTTCATTCAGACTAACATTATTTATCAATATGACGTCCCTCCTGAGTTGATTTCTAACAGTATGGCATCCTTCCTGAGTTGATTTCTGACAACGACTTGCATTCTAAATAAGAAGTCACAAATTTGGCCAAAGAGTATGGTATAGTCCGCGGACATCGCTCTTTACCCTACCATCCTTAGACCAATAAGGTTGTGGAAGCTGCCAATAAGAACATCAAGAATATGCCGAGTAAGATGACAAAGCCATGTCAGAGTTGGCTAGATAAGCTTCCTTATGCCCTCCGAAGCTATAGGATATAAATGAGGACATCTACTAAGGCTACCCCGTAGTCATTGGTTTATGGTATGGAAGCTATACTCCCAATGAAATTGGAAGTAGCCTTTTTTAGAGTGTTGGAGAATTAGATAGCCAAGGAAGATTGGATAATACACCGCTTTCAAGAATTAGCCTTGGTAGACAAGAAGAGGTAAAAGCCTTTTACCACATTCAGGATTACCAAAAGCAAATCAGCCGAGCATTTAGCAAATGGGTAAAAAGTCATGACTTAAGGGAAGGAGATTTGGTACTAGAAGAGAATATCGAAGAAATTTTGTAGCCAAGAGAAAAACTTGACCCTCACTAGTCAGGTTCCTATATGATCAAGCAAATCATGACAGTATCTATAGCTTTATTAGTCGATTTAGATAAAATTGAATTGTCACAGTTAGTAAACCTAAACTGGCTAAACAAATACTATGTCTGAGTGAGAATTATAAATGAACTAGGAATGGTCTGATCAGGTCATTCCTACTTCATTGATGATCAGGTCACCTGATCATCCTTTAAGAACACTATTTAGCACACAGATATTGAGGTAACACTACCAGTGGAAGTACATAGGGAGCCTATAAAGATTCTTTCAGGATGGTCAAATTTTAATTAAAAAATCTTTATTCCACTAGCTATGAATTCGACTACATTCTTGAGAAAAATAAAAAAAAGGCCCACTAGGTCAAAAACCCTGCAAAGGGTGGCCTAGGAAAAAGTTAAGGCAAAACTAAAAAAAAATACTAGAAAAAGAATAAGAAAGGCCCGCAAGGTCAAAGACCCTGCAAAAGGCGGCTTAAGCAAAAGTTAGGGCAAAAAGAAAAACTTACTAAGTCCTATCAGCAGCGTAAGAGTAAACTATTGCCATCGTACTTCTTTCTTAAGGAATGACGATCATCCTCATCCAGAGATATAATCGAGCCGAATTTTTGCTTATCTTTCTTATATGTGAACCTCTCCATTATCGGAACCCTCTCCTCTGGAATATTTGTTTCAGCCGCCAAGCCTCTCCCTACTTTCCCAATTTTTACCCTCTTTGCACAACTTCGGTCAAACTAACCTTGGATATAAGCATCTAGACCATCTTCAGGATTCGGGGTAGCCTTAATAGTCAGTGGCCCCTTTTGGTGTCTCTTCTTAATTAGTGAGGAACGGCTCTTTTGAGGTTCATCCAAATGCAAAGACCTTATCAGATTCACGTCTATATCAGACTTGTCTTCAAACAACTAAGAGCCCTTCTAAGATCACCGGATCTATATGACTCGGGCATCCTCTTCTATCTGGGGTCGAGGAAAACATGAACTATACTTTGCATCGATTTACTAGAGTCGTGGGGATCAGGCCCTAAATCTACTTCATAACGAGCTTCCTCTTTAGTTCTCTCCATAAATTTTATCTCACAACCACTCAGAAAAATTCCATTTCAGTTCAGCCCACTGTTTTCTTTTGGTGGCCAACACCATCTTTTGAATAAGGGGCCATTACCCAATGGATATGAGCATCTGACAGTAATGGAGCAACTAGGTCTATGCCAGTAAGAAACGACCTAACCTCTATGGAACTATGGGTATAAGGAGGAGAACTCCAACCTCAAGAAATACCTTGATAAGTTAAAGGGTAAGGTTTCTCACAACATAAAACAAAATAAAATAACATAAAATCATTGTAAGAAGTCAGAATGACTTTCTCATAACTAAACTGCCTCAAAATGCAATAAGAAAAATAAAATGATGAAGAGAATAGTCCCAAAAGACAAAAATAATGATACCAAAAAATCAGCAGAGTAGGTCCATGGGGCTTCCACCAGTTACAATACCAAAGGATGACCTTGGATTCTCGGACACAGAAGAAGCGGGTCCAAGCGTCTATACCTGAACGACCTCAAAGAGTAAGAGCCTAGAGCGAAAAGAGCGAGGATAATACCTCACCTTAGTAAAGGGAACTATCACCAGCATATAATCCAGAAGCCAAATATACAAAAGCACGGGGCTATCCCTAAATGTAGCACTAGGATCCTTATACACCTCGATAATGGCATTAATAGTTTCAGCCACCACTACCAGAATTAGGGTTTTCCCTCGCAAGACACCTATGGTATCAGTGTAGCTAACCTCGCATAGGCAACGCCTAGACCCATAACAGTAAGGTCACTAGACATAACCCCAGAGATACCACCTAGCCGCTCGCGTATTCCAAACCATAGTTATCTAGCTTGGTAGAAAAATATTCAATCACAGGAGAGAGCAGATAATGCTTACCTCAGATGAATGACCTAGCCACTCTGCACTAACTTCCAACAAGGTCATGAGAGAAAAAAGGTACCCGTCTTGAATGATCGAAACAACAATCGGTAAATGTTCAAGGACATCCGCTAAACTGGAGAATTCCTTATATGTAAAGCTAATCTCATTGAGTCTGAATTGGAAGACATGATCCTAGTGACCCCAAAATTGCACGCAACCCAAAGAATATCTTCATGGGCGACCACCATGTGCAAACTCATGACCGATGTCAAACAAAATTCCCATCTAAGTGAATGAGTTCTACCTTGTTAAAGGAGTCGGTGATGGATCAAAATTGAATCACGAAGATTGTGGGGTTGTCTTTGGAGGCCATTGGGATTTGTTTGAAAGAATTAGAGTTGTATGCCTCTTCTGAAGGACAGATCTCGAATATATAAGGAGGAAGCCCTAAGTTTATAGAGATAGGACATAAGTTTTTAAAATTCTTGAAAAACTTATCAGACAAACCGGACGATTTTCGACAAATTGCCCGGTTTTTCCTCTATTATTTTTTACAGAGAAAACGGATCTCTCTAATCAATCAATCACTCGATTTTACTCAAAAATATGAAATTTTCTTCTGACTAACCGGTAGAGGTGTGAAAAGGGCCCGGTGGCCCTCGGGCTAGCCCGACCTGGCCCGTTTTGGCCCGGGCTAGCACGGCCCTCCACGTGAATAGTGACGGCCCGCTACTTTAGGGCTTTGGACCTGGCCACATATTTCCAACAAATTATCCAGGCGTGGCCCTAAAAACCGACCCCTTTTTAGCCAGTCCCAAGCCTGGACAAAAGGAGGAGGGCCTATGAATAAATTTATCTTCAATTTAACTCCATCAGTTTGAATATTTGAATGCTAAAAATATTTATTGTATACACACATATTACTACATATATGTGTGCGTGCCTAGGGATTTTTAGTTGTTTTATTTGCTTGTATACACGTATATGTGGTAATATATATATATATATATATATATATATACACACACACACGCTCATTAGTATATTATAATTTGCTTACATGATAACAAGAAATTATAGAGATTAAAGTATTTAATTTGAATAACAGGAAATTAAAAAAAAAGGATTGGGCTTGGCCCCGACCCTAAATATAGGGCCTAGGGCCAGGGCTTGGACTGGGCTTAGATACCCCATTAATCTGGCTCAGCCTGGCCCGGCCCATTTTCCATTCTCTCTGGCCCTACCCCTGCCCTTTTTCTCTTTGGGCCTATTGGGCGGGCCCAAGCTCGGCCCTTTGACACCACTACTAACCGATCAGTTTTAGGCCCGAAATCAGAAAAATTTACCATCTTCACTGACTACCAGCTAGTAAGTCAGTGTTGATGAAAATTTTGGAGTTTGCCTACTAACCGGTCAGTTTTATTTCATGTTCGCTATGTTTGTCACATTATTAATTTAATTGTTCAAGATAGTTTAGCTACTGCAGGAGATATTCTTCTCAAAATGAGGGATATGACAGTGTATGTTAATATTTCAGGTCCGAGAACACAACAATTTAAAACGTTGTGTGTTCCTTATAATATGCCTCACAGGAGACCACTTACAGATGTGGCCCACAGGTTGAACTCTACATACCATATGCTTTTACATAACTTGACATACAAAGAAGTCTATACGCATTATCTACTAACCTAGTTTCCAGCCTGCTTGCCAACTCAGGAGGAATGCCAGATGGCTACATACCCATATGAACTTTTGGAGGTATTTTACACGTCTACCAACTTATTGTCTAATATGTACTATCCCATCTCTCCTATCACTATAATAGCAATCCTTAAGATGGCTACAATGCTAACAAAATGGAGATATATAGGACCCTTTCAAAAAATAGTAGAAGAGATGGATAAAAAAATTTAATAAATATTGGAAGAAATTGTCTATTATTTTTGTTGTGGCTACTTGTTTAGATCCTAAGTTAAAGTTGCATGGCGTGAACGTGTCGATAAAGAGATTGCAAGACTAATGAACTACACACAAGAGGACACAACTACACTCACAACGAAAGTGAGCAAGAAATTTGAGGATCTGTTCAACCTCTATAATAGTTCTGCTAACGTGCGCGTGCGAGCTTCATCATCGACTGGTGAGATGTATTATGCGCCATACCTTAAGGGCCTCGAACATCTAGTAGTAAGACAACTACCAGGTGAAGGTACTTCTGATACGACACGTTCGTTTACTTTTTCCTCTTTTAATGAGATTGATTTATATTTCAATTCTAATCATTATGCTAATTTATCGATGCAAGAACATGTTAATTTTAATTTGTTAAATTTTTTAAAACAAAATCAAAACATGTATAGAACTTTAGTCCAAATTTCACGGGATGTACTGTCGGTGCAAGCCTCCACAGGTTGCTTCAGGGTTAGCATTTCAGCGAGCGGGAGGGTTTTGGATGATAGAAGGAGTCATTTTAACCCCGAGTCGCTCGAGCTATGTGTGTGTTGGAAGGATTATCTTGACGCGAAATATCGCATGCAAGATAAATCGATTGATGATAGAAAGAGCAGTGACTCGGACGTTGAAATACTTGCAGATGATTAGGTAATTTCTTTTTATTTTTTATTTCCAAAGTTTTTAGAATAATTTATTTCACAATATATATAGGTTTTTACAAGCTAGATAGATATTTTTTCATATATATATATATATATATATATATGTATGTATATATATATGTGTGTACATATATATATATATATATATATATATATATATATATGTATATATTTACATACATATACATATATATATACACACACACACATATATATATATATATATACATATATGTGTGTGTGTACATATATCTATGTATATATATATATATATGTGTGTGTATATATATATGTATATATATATGTATATATATACATATATATATGTACACACACACACACACGTATATATATATATATATATATATATATATATATATATATATATACGTATATATATATATATATATACGTGTGTGTGTGTGTACATATATATATGTATATATATACATATATATATACACACACATATATATACATACATATATATATGTACACACACACATACACACATATATATACATACATATATATATGTACACACACACACACACACACACACACACACACACACACACACATATATATATATAAAGGGCTAATTACACCTATGTCCCTGAGGTTTGGGGGTAATTACACGCGAGGACACAAAGTTTCAAAATGTAACACTTATGTCCATTGACAAACGGAACCCTAAAAATCCTAACGGTTTTAACAAAATGACTTTATTGCCCTTATGTTAAAAAGTTATTTTTTTAAATGCCATTGTCTCTTTTTAGAAAAAGAAAAACCCTAATTCTAACCACCCCACCCCACCCCCCCACGCCTCCCCACCCCATCTGCATCCCCCTCGCCCTTCCCCGTCACCCACCCACCCCGCCTGCTTCCCTTTCCCGGCGCCGCACCCTGCCTGCTCCCCTTCCCCGGCGCCGCACCCCGCCTGCCTCCCCTTCCCCGGCCTCGCACCCCGCATGCCTCCTCCTTCCTCGTCACCCCGTCACTACCCACCCCGTCTACCTCCCCTTCCTCGTCATCGCCCACCCCAAGCCACCGCGTGAAATCTCCTGCCGACGTCGAAACCTATCGCCGGCGACGTCACTCTTCCCCTTCATCTCCTCTCTTCCCCCACAGCAACCCACTCCCTCATTCCATGCCAGCAGCTCCATCGCCCCACGCCGCCGGTAGCTCCGTCGCACCACGCCGCCGATTTTGAAGCCCTAATTTGCAAATTAGGGTTTTGAAGCCCTAATTTGCAAATTAAGGGTTTGAAACCTTAATTGACAGATTTAGACTTTTGAGAAATGGCAGATTGAAACCCTAATTGGCAGATTGAGAAATTAAAGATTGAACCCTAATTTGTAAATTAGGGTTTTGAAAAAATTAAGGTTTAATTTGAAAATTATAAAAATTATTTAGGATATACTGTACAAGGGCAGTATTGCCATTTTTAAAATACGTAATGATGAACAGTATATTTTTTGGATGGAACCCTAACGAATGGACACGGGTGATACATTTGAAACATTTTTGGTCACGGAATGTTACATTTTGAAACTTTGTGTCCTTGACTGTAATTACCCCCAAACCTCAGGGACATATGTGTAATTAGCCCATATATAAAATAGGAAACTTCGCCTATTTGTTTACAAGCAGCAGGTCCCAAGCCCGGACAAAAGAAGGAGGGCCTATGAATAAATTTATCTTCAATTTAACTCCATCAGTTTGAATATTTGAATGCTAAAAATATTTATTGAATACACACATATTACTACATATATGTGTGCGTACCTAGGGATTTTTAGTTGTTTTATTTCCTTGTATACACATATATGCGGTATATATATATATATATATATATATATATATATATATATATATATGTGTGTGTGTGTGTGTGTGTGTGTGTGTGTGTGTGTGTGTTGATGCGGTGTCACAAAGGATGCAGTCTGTGTCGGCTTCCAGATAGGCAACGCAGGAGACAGCAAGGACGGCGTAAGGGCTGAGAGCAAGGCTCCCCAGACAGGTCGCGAAAGCTGGCAGCACCGCGCGGGCAGGGCGACGACGAACAGGGCTGACAGTCGACAGTCCGTGATCAAGGATGCAGCATCAAGTGTCCGGAGACGGGAGTCCAAGTGTGTTTCTCTCACTAGAATTCCAGAGAGAATGTCTTTTTAGAGAGAGAAAGTGAAAAGTCAAAATAAGAGGAATATCTTTGGAAAAGCTCAAAAGTCCACTATTTATAGGCAAAAATGTGCATGTGCCATAAGTTGACATGTGTCACCCTTGGGAATGACACGTCGCCAGGGAGCCGAAGTACTGATTCTCCGTTGGGATCGCCGGTCCCTAAGTTCATGCTCCCCTGCCCTTGTAACATCTCTCTGCCTGTCTGAGAGAGACTGATTATGCCGCAGTAGCATGTTCAGAGTAGCCCGTTGCCCCACCCACCAGTCCAAGCCCTTACTGAATCCCACGCGGTGCGTCAAGAGACGCGTAGAGAACCTGATAGCGGTGAGGGTTGCCCCTATAGCCAACTGCCAGGCGGACTAGGCGCGATGCCCTCTAAGGACCTGCTCCCGTCTCGGAGTGACCCGTGGGTCATTGCCCTAGTCAAGTCGATGATCCCAAGCAACATGAGTAACATGAGTGACCATGGTCACCGCTTGGTGCTTAGGGTCCGTTGTGGTGAATTCTTCACGTAGGAGCTCCCTGCAAGTGTGATGTCGATGGCTTCAAGGTTGTGCTGACGATGGTTCCAGGTTTACGAGCCCATCCTGCTGCGAGGACCATAGCCCCTGGTGATTGAGCCGGTGACGGCATATAGCCTGTCTTGCAGTTGATTGAGCCGGCGATGGCACTAAGCCCGTGATGGCCCTCAACTCATGATGGCGCTCAGCCCATGCTGCGGGGATTGGTCCTCATGTCGGAGCACTACGAGCTGAGCCCCTAGAATGCTGCACACTCTGGAGAGTGGGTCGAAGCATGTTACACGTCCATGGCGAGGGCGTATGGTGTGGTGAATAGGTGTGATGCCCGGAGGCTTGTAACATGGTTGTGGTGCATGGGCACGACAATGACTGTCGCAGAGGTATACTTAGTGCCGGGGGCAGGTTTCATCAGCATGGCGTAAGGGCGCGGCGATGACTATTGCAGAGCAATACTTAGTGCCAGGGGCACGTATCATCAGCGGGGCGCAAGGGCACGGCGATGACTGTCACGACATACTTAGCGTCGGGGGCACGTATTATCAACGGGGCGCAAGGGCGCGACGAGGACTGTCGCGGAGCAATACTTAGGATAGTATGCTGCTGTCGTGACGATTGCACGCGGTCGACGACGAGAGCTAAGTGACCATTGGTGTTGAGCGCGCGTGGAAGAGAGCGTGATGAGTGATGTCGGGGGTTTAGGAATGAATCTTGCAAGGCAAAAGGGTGGCCGACCCCCTTGAGAAAGGGGTGGCCGACCCCTTTGGGTTGGAAGGGGGGCGACCCCTCACAATAAGGGGGTGGCCGACCCCCCGAAGAAAGGGGTGGCCGACCCCCTTAGGAAGGGAGTGTCCGACCCCCTAAAGAAAAGGGTGGCCGACCCCCTTAGGAAGGGAGTGGCCAATCCCTTGAAGAAAGGGGTGGCTGACCCCCTTAGGAAGGGAGTGGTCGACCCCCTTAGGAAGGGAGTGGCCGACCCCCTTAGAAAAGGGGTGGCCGACCCCCTTAGGAAAGGAGTGGCTGACCCCTTCCTTTTTCCAACAAATTGACCGTGTTGATGCCGCTGCATTGGTGATGCCTGTGGATGCTCGAAAAGAGATGCGCTTTGACATGGTTATGGCATTGAATAATTGACCATTGACTGGATAATGTGTCGCGCAACGCGGGTCCCCTAGTGGGCCCTGCTGGTGTGACCAGAATAGGGTATGAACATAGCCCCCTGTGTGTGGTGTGCGCGGAGGGACAATCCGAGTGGACACCGCATGTATAAACGATGTGGCTATAGCCCATCCTGCTGCGAGGGCCAGAGCCCCCGGTGATTGAGCCGGCGATGATGCTAAGCCCGTGATGGCACTAAGCCTATGTAGCAGTTTGATTGAGTTGACGACGGCAAGAAGACCGTCCCGCAGTTTGATTGAGCCGGCGATGGCATGAAGCCCGTCCCGCAGTTTGATTGAACCGGCGATGGCGCTAAGCCCGTGATGGCGCTCAATCCATGCCGCAGTTTGATTGAGCCGGCGAAGGCATATAGCCCGTCCCGCAGTTTGATTGAGTCGGCAATGGCGCTAAGCTCGTGATGGCATTCAGCCCATGCCGCAGTTTGATTGAGCCGACGACGGCATACAGCCCGTCCCGCAGTTTGATTGAGCCGGCGATGGCACTAAGCCCGTGATGGCCTCAGCCCATGCCGCAGTTTGATTGAGCCGGCGATGGCATACAGCCCGTCCCGCAGTTTGATTGAGCTGGCAATGGCGCTAAGCCCTTGATGCCACTCAGCCCATGCCTCAGTTTGATTGAGCCGGTGATGGCGCTAAGCCCGTGATGGCACTCAGCCCATGCCGTAGTTTGATTGAGCCGGCGATGGCATACAGCCCGTCCCGCAGTTTGATTGAGCTGGCAATGGCGCTAAGCCCTTGATGCCACTCAGCCCATGCCTCAGTTTGATTGAGCCGGTGATGGCGCTAAGCCCGTGATGGCACTCAGCCCATGCCGTAGTTTGATTGAGCCGGCGATGGCGCTAAGCCCATTCCGCAGTTTGATTGAGCCAGCGACAGCATACAGCCCGTCCCGCAGTTTGATTGAGCCAGCGATGGCGCTAAGCCCTTGATGGCACTCAACCCATGCCTCAGTTTGATTGAGCCAGCGATGGTGCTAAGCCCGTGATGGCGCTCAGCCCATGCCGTAGTTTGATTGAGCCGGCGAAGACATACAGCCCGTCCCTCAGGGAGTGGTCCTCGTGCCAAAGCACTACGAACGGAGCCCCCGGAATGCCGCACACTCCGGAGAGTGGGTAGAAGCATGTTCTACGTCCATAGCGGGGGCGCATGGTGTGGTGAATAGGTATGATGGCCGGAGACTTGTAACATGGTTGTGGTGCATGGGCACGGTAACGATTGTTGCGGAGGTATACTTGGTGTCGGGGGCCTGCATCATCAGCATGGCGCAAGGGCACGGCAATGACTGTTACGGAGCAATACTTGGTGATGCCGTCGTGGCGATTGTGCACGGTCGGTGACGAGCATCAAGTGACCATTGGCATTGAGCGCGCATTTTTGAGGGTGCGATGAGTTGGCACAGGCGGCGGGGATCGCAGAGACTGCACGCGGGCGACGGGGCCCTTCGCAGAGTTGTCATGCGGATGGGTACGACGAAGGTCATAGAGGTGGCACGGGGGCGACGAGAGTCACAGAGTTGGAACGCGGGCAACGAGAGTTTCAGAGCTGTCGCGCGGGCGACGAGAGTCGCAAAGGAGCGCGGGTGACTGGAGACACAGAGCTGTAGCATGGACACGAGCAACAAATGTGTGAGGCGATAAGAGTCATAGAGCCGGCGCGCTGACGCGAGTGATGTGGGTGACGAGAGTTACGGAAGGTACGCACGGCGTTAACGGAGGGGGTCTGGGCGGAAGGTATACACGGTGCTGGCGAAGTGGGTCGCGGAGACGACGCCCGGGTGATGAGCGACGAGGGTCACAGAGACAGCCCCAGGCGATGGGGCAACGAGTTGCGGAGACGGCACCCGGGCGATAGGTGATGAGGGTCGCGGAGATAGACCCCGGGCGATGGGCAACGAGTGTTGCAGAAGGTGCGCACGGCGCTTGCGACGGGGGTCGACGTGGAATGTGCGCATGACGCTGGCGACGGGGGTCGCGGAGATGGTCCCCGGGTGACGAGCGATGAGCGTTGCGGAGACAACCCCCGGGCGATGGCAACGAGTGTTGCGGAAGGTGCGCACGGCGCTGGCGACGGGGGTCGCTGAGACGGTGCCCGGGTGATGAGCGATGAGGGTTACGGAGATAGCCCCTGAGCGATGGGCAACGAGTGTTGCGGAGACGGTGCTCGGGCAATGGGCAACGAGTGGTGCCGAGACGGCCCCCGGGTGACGAGCAACGAGGGTCGCGGAGACAGCCCCCGGGCGATGGGCAACGGGCCGAAGGTGTGGTGTTGTGGCGGTGAAAGCTGAATGCGGTGTTACCTTGTGAAAATCGTGGGTGCTTTTGTTAGTGTTGTGAAAATGGTGCAAATGTATTTTCAAACCAAAAAAAGCAGGGAAACTAAAACAAAAAAAGGGGGGGTCGCGCAAAGTAGGTCCCCTAGTGGGCCCTTGAGTGAGATCAGAATAGGTTGGGAACATAAGCCCCCTGCGTGCGGCGTGTGCGGAGGGGCAACCAGAGCGGGCGCCGCACGCATAAACACGTAATAAGGTGTTGATGTCGTTTGGCCGAAAAGTTGTCGACATCATCCTTGAGTGACAAAGGCGGGTGACGAGGGTCTCGGAGATAGCGCCCGGGCGACGAGGGGCGCGAAGTCAGCGCCCGGGCGATGAGCGACGAGGGTCTCGGAGACAGCCTTCGGGCGACGAGGGACGCGGAGACAGCGCCCGGGCGACGAGCGATGAGAGTCCACGAGGAAGGTGCGCGCGGCGCTGGCGAGGGGGTTCGCGGAGATGGCGCCCAGGTGACGAGCGACGAGGGTCTCGGAGACAATGTTCGGACGACGGGCATCGCGAAGATGAAGTCCATGCGACGGTCGTCGTGGAGACGATGTCTGGGTGACGAGGGTCGCGGAGACGATGTTCGAACAACAGGTGTCACAAAGATGAAGTCTGGGTGACGGGCGTCGCGGAGATGATGTCCGGGCGACGGGCGTCACGAAGAGGAAGTCCGGGCGACGGGCGCATGTGCGCGGGCAATGCATGGCGGTCAAGGTTGTAAAATATTTTTTTTGTTTGGCCTTGGCTTTCGGGATTTGCGGGAAAAAGGAAAAAAGAAAGAATAAAGAAGATGGAGAGGATGGCGCGTCAGCGGTAGGCTACCGTGGCTGGCCGTGGGGCGGGGGAGAGGAGAGAGGTAGGGTGGGGCCGAAGGGGGTAGGCGGGGTAGCAGGGTAGTCTGGGTAGTAGGGGGTCGGCAGGGGGTCGGCTAGCTGTGGTGGTGAGAATGGCCGAGGTTGAGAGAAAAAGGGCAAGGGATCGGGGCTGCCGCGCCATCGGCGGACGACGTCGACTAGCTTACGGGGTCTAGGACAGGAAGAGAGATGAGGGGGGTCAAGATAGCTGGAGGGTTGGCGGGGTAGTTGGGTCGGCCAGGTGGGTTATGGGGAAAAAGGCTGAAGTAGAGAAAAAAAGGCGAAGGGGAATAGGGGTCGGCGGCGGCCATGGCTTGCCATGGCACCGTGGGGCACACGGGGTTGGGGGGAGAGGAGAGGGAGACAGCCGAAGGGGAGAGGTGTTCGACGGGAGGAGTGGCGACGATGGGAAGGGTCTGCCGTAGGTAGGCGAAGGCTGAGATGGGGAGGCCGAAGGGTCAACGGCGTCGCGAGGCAGGTGCAGCGCATGGAGGAAGATGGAGAAGAGATTAGGGTTCTGGCATATGGGTCGGGGTACGGGTCGGTTTGGGTGGGGCGGGTTGACCGTTGGGAACTTACTGAAAAGAGGGGAAATAGGGAGGGGCAAGCGCGGGTCAGGGCCCTTGCGGGTCGGGTTCTGCCCATCAGGGATGTCTTTTGATTTTGACTTTGGAAATAAAATTTGCAATGCAATTTTTTTTTGTTGAGCCTATAAAAGGAGCATGAGAGGGGATGTAAATTTAGAGGAAGAATAATTTTGAGTTGAAAGGGAGAGAAAGAGGGAGGTTGGGGATTGATGAAAATTTTGTGAAAAATTTTCTAAGTGTTGGGGAGAGCACCAGAAGGTGAAACATTTTTGTGAAAATTTTTCTAATTGTAGAATGAGGATGAGGGTGATGACCCGACCGCAAAAAATGAAGAAATATTTCAAAGTGTTGAAGAGTGACAAGGGCGCCGAGTGAAGTTGCGGGGGTGATGACCCGACCACGAAAAATGAAGAAATTTTTCTAAGTGTTGAGCCCCGTTGGTGATGACTCGACCTTGAAAACTGAAGAAATTTTTCTAAGTGTTGAAGAGAGGGGAGGGTGCCGAGTGAAGTCGCGGGGGTGATGACCCGACTGCGAAAAATGAAATTTTTTTTAATTGTTGAGAAGAGGGGAGGGTGCCGAGTGAAGTCGCGGGGGTGATGACCTGACCAAGAAAAATGAATAAATTTTTCCAAGTGTTGAGCCCCGTTGGTGATGACCCGACCGTGAAAACTGAAGAAATTTTTCTAAGTGTTGAGTCCCGCTGGGTGATTACCCGACCGGGAAAACTTAAGAAATTTTTCTAAGTGTTGAGCCCCGCTGGGTGATGACCCGACCGTGAAAACTGAAGAAATTTTTCTAAGTGTTGAGCCCCGCTGGGTGATGACCCGACCGTGAACACTGAAGAATTTTTTCTAAGTGTTGAGCCCCGCTGGGTGATGACCCGACCGTGAAAACTGAAGAAATTTTTCTAAGTGTTGAGCCCCGCTGGGTGATGACCCGACCATGAAAACTGAAGAAATTTTTCTAAGTGTTGAAGAGAGGGGAGGGTGCCGAGTGAAGTCGCGGGGGTGATGACCCGACCACAAAAAATGAAGAAATTTTTTTCGAGTGTTGAAGAGAGGGGAGGGCGCCGAGTGAAGTCGCGGGGGTGATGACTCGATCGCAAAAAATGAAAAAAAAATTCGAAGTGTTGAAGAGAGGGGAGGGCGCCGAGTGAAGTCGCGGGGGTGATGACTCGACAACGAAAAATGAAGAAATTTTTCTAAGTGTTGAAGAGAGAGGAGGGTGCCGAGTGAAGTCGCGGGGGTGATGACTCGACAGCGAAAAATGAAGAAATTTTTCTAAGTGTTGAAGGTGGAGAGTGGAGCTCGGAGGTGGGTCGGCATCGACAACTGACTGAGTGACAGAGGCATGGGAGGGTTGGCAAGACGTGTTGCGTGCATGCCTATGAGGTCGCAGGACCTGAGGGGATGTTGGCTGACGGAGTTGAGACTTAGTAGCGTGGCTCGAGCCACCCCGTGCACCACGTATCAAGTCACTGCAATGAGAGGCATGCAGAAGGGGTAGGGAGCTTGGCTTACTTGGGGTAGGCAAGGGGTGAAGCCCCCAATGAAGTGAAACATAGCACCAAGGGTGGTGCCCTTAGAACAATATTAGCTTGAAAATTCTCCAAGTCTGGAAATGACAGCCTCTTCGATGGCTGGGTAGAGGATGTGACTGTAGTTCTGGTAGCCATATGTCGCTGAGGCACGGTTACTTGGGTGTGTCGGGCAAGGAATGAACTGCACTGTTGGTAGTCCTCGTAGCCCTCCGCTGCACATGCATGGTGCCTGAGTCTGGAAGATATGCAGACTGCAACACGATGCTCACCTCCCCAGCAGAGTCGCCAAAATGTTGATGCAGAAAAGGGTTCGATGCTACCTGGAGGTGCCACAAAGAATGCAGTCTGTGTCAGCTTCCAGATAGGCAACGCGGGAGACAGCAAGGACGGCGTAAGGGCTGAGAGCAAGGCTCCTCAGATAGGTCGCGAGGGCTGCCAGCGCCACGCGGGGAGGGCGACGACGAACAGGGCCGACAGTCGACAATCTGTGATCAAGGATGCAACGTCGAGGGTCTGGAGACATGAGTCCAAGTGTGTTTCTCTCACTAGAATTCCAGAGAGAATGTCTTTTTAGAGAGAGAAAGTGAAAAGTCCAAATGAGAGGAAGATCTTTGGAAAAGCTCCAAAGTCCACTATTTATAGGCAAGAATGTGCATGTGTCATAAGTTGACATGTGTCACCCCTGGGAACGACACGTCGCCAGGGGGAGCCAAAGTACTGATTCTCCGTTGGGACCGCCGGTCCCTAAGTTCGTGCTGCCCTGCCCTTGAAACATCTCTGCCTGTCTGAAAGAGACTGATCATGCTACGGTAGCATGGTCAGAGTAGCCCATTGCCCCAGTCAGCAGTCCAAGCCCTTACTGAATCCCTCATAGTGCGTCAAGAGATGCGCAGAGAACCTGACAGCGGTGAGGGTTGCCCCTGTAGCCAATTGCCAGGTGGACTAGGCGCGATGCCCTCCAAGGACCTGCTCCCGTCCCGGAGTGACCTGTGGGTCATTGCCCTGGTGGAGTCGATGATCCCAAGCAACATGAGTAACATGAGTGACCATGGTCACCGCTCGGTGCTTAGGGTCCGTTGCGGTGAAGTCTTCGCGTAGGAGCTCCCTGCAAGTGTGATGTCGATGGCTTCAAGGTTGTGCCAACGATGGTTCCAGGGTAGCGAGCCCATCCTGCTGCGAGGACCATAGCCCTTGGTGATTGAGCCGACGATGTCATACAGCCCATCCCGCAGTTAATTGAGCCAGCGATGGCACTAAGCCCGTGATGACACTCAGCCCATGCCGCAGGGAGTGGTCCTTGTGCCGGAGCACTACGAGCGGAGCCCCCGGAATGCTGCACACTCTGGAGAGTGGGTCGAAGCATGATCCACGTCCATGGCGGGGGCACATGGTGTGGTGATAGGTGTGATGCCCAGAGGCTTGTAACATGGTTGTGGTGCATGGGCACGGCGACGACTGTCGTGGAGGTATACTTAGTGTCGGGGGCACGTATCATCAGCGTGGCACAAGGTGACGACTGTAACGGAGCAATACTTAGTGCCGGGGGCACGTATCATCAGCGGGGCGCAAGGGCACGTCGATGACTGTCACGGCATACTTAGCGCTGGGGGCACGTATTATCAGTGGGGCGCAAGGGCACGACGAGAACTGTCGCGGAGCAATACTTAGAATAGTGTGCTGCCGTCGTGACGATTGCGCTCGGTCGGCGACGAGTGTTAAGTGACCATTGGTGTTGAGCGCGCATGGTAGAGAGTGCGATGAGTGATGTCGGGGGTTTATGAATGACTCTTGCAAGGCAAAAGGGTGGCCGACCCCTTGAGGAAGGGGTGGTCGACCCCTTTGGGTTGGAAGGGGGGCGACCCCTCACAACAAGGGGGTGGCCGACCCCCTAAAGAAAGGGGTGGCCGACCCCCTTAGGAACGGAGTGGCTGACCCCTTCCTTTTTCCAACAGTTTGACCGTGTTGATGCCGTTGCGCTGGTGATGCCTGTGGATGCTGGAAAGAGATGCGCTTTGACCTAGTTATGACATTGAATAATTGACCGTTGACTGGATGATGTGTCGCGCGACGCGGGTCCCCTAGCGGGCCTTGCTGGTCTGACCAGAATAGGGTATGAATATATATATATATATATATATATATATATATATATATATATATATACACACGCTCCTTAGTACATTATAATTTGCTTACATAATAACAAGAAATTATGAAAATTAAAGTATTTAATTTGAATAGCAGGAAATTAAAAAAAAAGTATTGGGCCTGGGCCCGGCCCTGGCCCTAAATATAGGGTCTAGGGCCAAGGCTTGGACTGGGCCTAGATACCCCATTAATCTGGCCCGGCCTGGCCCATTTTTCATTCTCTCTGGCCCTACCCCTGCCTTTTTTCTCTTTGGGCCCACTGGGCCTGGGCTGGGCGGGCCCAAGCCCGACCCTTTGACACCACTACTAACAGGTCAGTTTTAGCCCCGAAATCAGAAAAATTTACCATCTTCACTGACTATCGATTAGTAAGTCAGTGTTGATGAAATTTTTGGAGTTTGCCTACTAGGAGGCCAAACCCTGTACCTATTCTCTATCCTATCACAACCCACTTTCAAGCCATTTTCCTTCCCATTCTCCTTTTTTCTTTTTTTTTGTGCAAATGTGTATAAACTTTAAAGTTGAACATTTACCCAAGAATTTCTAATGAAAACATAGGATCTCTATTACAAGAAAAGATGTTCATTACAAGAAAAATAGTGTTTGATCCATGAGTTTCTTTATGAACTCTAGATCCTAACCCTAGACTAAGCTATTAAATCTCCAAATCAGTCCTTCTGGGGCTTCTTGAGGCTGGGCTCCTCCTCGTCACAAGATCCTGAGGGCTCCTCCTCCCGCTCAGCTTCATAGTCCTTGTCCTCAGGGTCGGGAGATGACTCTAACATTAGGGGCTTGATCGATCCACTAAGCTTCTGATATGTCTTGTATAGCATAGTCACAACCAAAGTCAATCAACAGACAGACAGACAAATTTTTTGGCAGTGAAGCGGCCTCCTTCCCCTTGGTCGATGCGGACTTCATTTGTGAATAGGCCTTAGGGTAATAGGACTCGACGCACTTGTTTTCATTTGGCCTCCCGTCCTTGGTACCGAAGCCTCTCTTGCAGGGCCTTGAGTGGCAGTAGGCTCTGTGAAGCTCTCTCCAGTGCTTGATCCACCTCCCAATGGTAGCATCGAAGGGGTATGTGTTGCTAGTTCCATCGTCTAGTAGATGGCCAATACACCTCAGTCAAGTCCCGCTGGGTGGATACCATGTCCTTCAGACTATAGATCATCTGGTAGGCATCCCTCAGTAGCGAGCTCAAAACTACAAAAAAAAATTCGTAGGGTTTAAAAACAAAGCATAAAAGTTAAATGCATAAAGTTAGGGTTTGAGATTACAGTCTTGACACGAGCTAGCTCTTTGATCCTAGCATGTCCTCATCCTTCTTTGGCCAAGAGATTGGCTCTGTCTTATGGCGCATATCCTTCAGATACACTGGTACTGTCCAAGAAGGGAACATGATCGCTTCGGTGGCCTCCTCCTCCTTCTTGTCCTTTCCCTTCCTGTCTTAAGTCACCTTGGACAACTGAATCCACTTCGCCCACTCCACATAAAAAGGATGGGCCAAATCCTCATGCATAAATGCCTAGTAGGTACGAGGATCGTTCGGCCACCTTAAAGAGGACACAACGATACCTTGAGTCAAGCTTTGTCTCAATCCCCGGTCCAGAGTCCTAGTCTGATAAATCTCCTTGGAAGGAGCATCAGGGATGCGGGGCTCAACATCAGAGTGTGCTTAAAAAGCACCATCTCTCGCAGGTAGAACTCCTCTTAGGAGTATCCCATAAGTAATGCATGGCACCGAGCAAGCTCCAGCCCCTTTGAATAAAACTTCTCTCCTGCCACTTGGACAAGGAATCCTAAAAAGAAAAACAGGTGTGAGTGAATTAAGGAAAATTTAAATGTAAATAGAAAACTCACTAGACACTAAGCCAAACAATTGAAGCTATTCCGGTATGCCCCCACCGTGGCCCCAACTCGCTCGTCATAGAAATTTCACTGGTACATCGCTGATCGTGTCTCTTATGTTTGCCCTTCTCCCAGTCACGACAAACGCGACCCAAGACCTCCAAAGCCCAAATTTGTGAAAAAAGATAATTTGTGAGCAATATGTGTGTCACATGAATGAGAATAAAGGGATAAAGCTTAAGAGTCGAGACATACCTCCCAGACATCACAATATCCCATGAAACTCGAGAACTACCCTCGGGATACCAAGCCCATTGAGTGATATGAATGGGCCATTGCTGGAGCACCCTAGTCTTACTCCCCTATCTCTCCAATCTCCTCTAAAGCTCTTAAGTACCAGAGCTGCACATAATCATTCGCATTGATGAACAACGTCTCCCCTAAGACGTATAATAAGAACCCCTAGAAGTACTGATTAATGGATACCTCGTTGGTGTCCTTTAATTTCACACTGTCATAATGTGAACGGAGGGAGGATGACTCAAATCCAAGCAACCGGACCACAACGTCACGGTTCTTGTCGAGATCATAAGCCTATGAGATAGGTGTAGCGACTCGAATATCCAAGTCCTGACGCCCCAAATTCCCAGAACATTAACCACATCACATCACATCAGACACTGCTAATTGATAGAAACAATCTCAACACAAACGCAAGTTCTAACACCTACCAGAGCTTTTAACTAGACTTTAACTCTATTTCTAAAAAATACACAGTCCTATATTATAATACCTCAATTTCATTAAAATAGATGGTCATAAATAAAAATATTAAGCTCTCTATAGAACGAACTAGCAGTTCTGACCCATGCAAGGGTCGTACTACTCCAAATCGAGGTGGGTACTTCAGAATCTTACCTAGGCTTTAAACCCTTCCCCTAACATTCTGGGGTGTTCATTACTTGTAAAAGGGAATCCAATAAAAGTGAGCTTTTGAGAGCTCAATAAAAGCGCTCAAGAACCAAGCGAAAGTATTATGAAAGGATTCACATATTCGATTCGATGATAAATTAAATTAGCCAAGGGATTTCAAAACAAGTATAGACAGTTTGTTAGCATTAGGGGCAAGAGCTTAAGAACGAATTAACAGTACCAACCCACGCAGGGGTCTTACTATACCGTAGTGATGAGCTCATCAAAATCTCACTTAGACTTTAACCCATTCCTGAACCTGCTACAGCTTATCATCACCTGCAGAAGGGAGCCAAATGAAAGGTGAGCTTTTGAGAGCTCAGTAAGGTCGTACAAGGACTACAAAAGAGATTATAACACGACTCTGAAAAATCCAACCGACGATGATTTTCAAAACACTTCGAACGATCAAAATTCAATAATTACCCAAGCTGAGTAAAGTTTATCAGAAATAGATGCCAAAATAAATATTAACAATCAGAACAAAATCCAAACCGATCAATAAAAGATCCTTTTCAAGTCAGCATTTCCAAGTACCACGAAAATTTCCCTTGCTTAAGGAATTTCAATCCGAGCAGAAATTCATTTCGAAAATACAGCAAGATTTTCTGAGGAATTTTAACCCAAGCAGAAATCAAATCAGATAATACGATAAAGGCTTGTCAAGGGATTTCGATCAAAGTACAAATCCTTCTAACTAAATACAATGAATGTTCGTCAAAGGCTTTCAACCCAAGCACATATCATTCTAGCTAATAAAATCAAAAATCAATGTTGATCCTGGGCGATTGCAATGCCATTATGGCAAGCTAATATAGTGTACACATGCATGATGTACTCCACTTGGGTACTAGTTTGCGTTTCATGCATGATTCAAGCAGCCTTATACCGCCTCCCCACTAAACAGGTACCCAGATCAACACAGAAATTAACAATCTCAATGAGCGTTAACTTAAGCTCATATCTCCGAAATCAATTGGGGTTCTAATAACAATAATCATACTGACATAAGTCAGCATTCGGAGTTTTCAAAAGAAATCAGAATTTCAAAAGAAAAATCACAGATAAACAACAATAACGACTGCGAATAATTATCAAATATAATCACAACAATTCGGAAGAATGGATACAGAGAATTATCAAATTTTCTCAGCACGCAATAACATGAGAGCATCATTATTCCAAATAACCGATTTAAGTTCAACATTATGGTTTTCTGGGCAAGAACATGCTGATACCAATACATAACTCAGAGTTTGGCATTAGCCATAAATATATCAAAGGAAATAAGGTTTCGGACAAAAGTCCTTACCCAAGTTTCAAATAGAATCCCTTACCTGGATTCGCAGCTAAATTATCCTAAGCGGAAGTCTTTAGCTTTAACCTAAACGGAATAGTCAAATCATTAGAACATAGCCTACAGTACAATATTATAACTTAATACGGACTCACACATACTCCCAAAATGAACCCCTCTCACCGGGAAGTAAAATTATCGAAACGCCCCTAGGGTGTAAAACTACCGAAATGCCCCTAGGGTTTAAAATTACCAAAATACCCCTCTCGGACTTAAATTACCAAAATGGTCTTTCCATTAGTAAAATCGCTGAAATAAACTTTTCATATGTAAATTTAGGTACAAATACCTTTCTTAGGTCAAATTACCAAAATACACCTTTGGGGCGGCATATTACCAAAATATCCCCTGTTACACTTTAATTCTCAAAATAACTTTTCGATAAGAAATGTCACTAAAATAATCTTACTGTATGTAAATTTACTTCAAAATACCTCTTATAGGTAAAATTACCAAAATACCCTTTCAAGGTGGTAAATTATCAAAACACCCCTGGGGGTTTCCGGCACCGAAACAAATCTCAAAAATATCTTAAAATATTATTTTAAACATCCTGATATTATTTCAGGCCTAAAAAGTATTTTAGAAATTTTTTGCCCGAAAATTCCGAACCGATGTTAGGACCAAGCGCTAAAAGGCCAATTTTGTGAAAAATACCTATCGAGCTCGGAATGGCCCAAAATTTTAGATAATGAATCATATATATAAAATAGGGCTTCCAAAAAAATTTCAGATTAAAATAACTTAGTTTTCTATGCTAAATAATTTGATAAATGTCTTTAATCGGTATCCCAATTTAGCATTCTTCCTGGATTCTGAAAATCCTCCAAACATTCCAGAGAATAGTCCTCATAAAAACATTGGGAGTTACAGTTTTTCACTTTGTCTAATTTTGGCTCTAGCTATTTATAAAAATTCATGGAGAAATCTGCCTAAATTAATTTTACGTATAATGACAAAAACAGTTACTGTTCAAATTAATCCCACACAGTATTTCATCTTTCTTACACCTACTTCATCTTCAACCTCCAGCCGAGATCCAGATCCCCAACACACTACTCCAACAGCTCATTAACACATTCTACTCACACATATTCCCATCCAATTGTGCCTAACACTCACTAACACACATCTTTTACACACGTATATTCACACAATTATACACACAACACACCCGAAGAACACACGCACACACACACACACACACACACACACACACACACTGTCACCACACCCACTAAAACAAACACAAGCTCACACAAAACCCCTCCTCGGGCACACTCTAGCTACTCATAATCTCACCCAATTCAATTCTTACATAACAGTAATCCCTCCAAACATAATATCACACATAAATCATTCACCGTCCACCTCCTGCGTATGAAGAACATACACATACGCGTGATATACCCACATGCTCACTCACAGTGTTAAACACACACACACACACACACACACAGTCCATAGTACCCACCTTTATCACATACAACCCATTAAACCCACTCATAAACATCAATTTTCCCTACAATTGATACCCGAAGCACCCCTTCTTCTCACACAAAAAACACACACAGCAAAAACACTAAACACACACATGCCACCAAAATTATACCCCAAAATTGAAACATATCTAAATTACAAAACTAAGGGAAGATTCACCTTAAGAAGATTCAGCTCGAATCCTCCCTATTTTCTTTCTCTTCTCTATTTCTTGTTTCTGTTTTGGTTCTTCTCTTTTGTTTTCTTTATGTTTCTTGTCTTCCTTTCCCGAAAAGGAAAGGTTTCCCTTTTTGTTTTTTTCCTTCTTTAGACTTATCATTCCCTTCTCAATTATCTTCTCTTTTTCCTAGCTTAGTCATTAAGCTAGTAGGAGGTGGCCAGCTTAAAAAAATGGTTTCTAACTTACTTTTATAAAATTGCACTAATATTCCCAAACTTTTCCAAAATTATGGAAATGCCCCCAAAATTTTGAAAATTATATTTTTGCCCCAAAATATTTTTAAGCCCTAACATTGTACTAATACCTTAGCATTGTTCAAAATTAGCGCCTGTTTATTTTTTGGGTCATCGATGGTTATTTTAACCCCTCCTAAAGTTCGGGATATTACATCCTTCCCCCATTATAAAAATTTTGTCCTTGAAATTTGCTTTCGGATGTCCTATCACATTTACGTATCACGCTTCTATTGCAGAACTCTGATAACTATCTCTAAGAACTGTAATGCTTCCATTTCACAACTCTGATTACTATTCTAAAATAATTATTTTAAAATTTTCGTCCTCGAAAGTTGCTCGCGGATACCCTATCACTTATCACATCTACGTATCATGCTTCCATCGCAGAATTCTTATAATTATCTCATAGTAGCTAAGCTACCTGTGATGTGTAAGTACTTATATGAATTGGTTATCCTACCCATGTTAGCATTGGTAAACCGCAGGTCATGTGTGACCATCGTTAGTATTTCAGTATGCCTTGATTTTAGAATTGAGCTTACAGTCATAAGTAAATTGTGCAACTGATGGGATTTCTGGTGTAGTATCAGCATAAGGTAAGGAAAGTCTATCGAATTAGAGCTTGACTTAATCTGTTTGATATGCGTGAAATTCGGAGCGACGTAAGTTCTACCCGTTAACACTTCGAACGATCAAAATTCAATAATTACCCAAACTGAGCAAAGTTCATCAGAAATAGATGCCAAAATAAATATTAACAATCAGAACAAAATCCAAGACGATCAATAAAAGATCCTTTTCAAGTCAGCATTTCCAAGTACCACAAAAATTTCCCTTGCTCAAGGGATTTCAATCTGAGCAGAAATTCATTTCGAAAATACAGGAAGATTTCCCGAGGAATTTTAACCCAAGCAGAAATCAAATCAGATAATACGATAAAAGGCTTGTCAAGGGATTTCAACCTAAGTACAAATCCTTCTAACTAAATACAATGAATGTTTGTCAAGAGCTTTCAACCCAAGCACAAATCATTCTAGCTAATAAAATAAAAAAATCAATGTTGATCCTGGGCAATTGCAATGCCATTATGGTAAGCTAATATTGTGATGACCCGAACTTAGGTTTACCCGGTTATTATTACTTAGCGACGATTTTGGTAAGTAAGACAAAATTAGACTGTTAGTGAAGACCTTGCGAGCGGTGTTAATTAGATGTTTAGTCACTGTCATTATGAGTTATATTAATCGGAAAAAAAAAAAGAAGTTAGCGGCAATCTTTAGCAACAAAGTTTTGGAAACCTTAAATTATAAATGAAGGATGGCAAATATAAGTAATTTTGATTGAGGTGTTAGTGACAATTAGCGTTAATGATATTCTAGAAGTCTTTAGCGACAATTGCGTACTTTATTGTTAGCATTGATATTTTATTAACAATTTTTATCGACGAATAGTGAAGCGGGCTAGCGTAACAGCCGTGAATAATTTCCTAGCATATAGTTTATCTTAAATAGTTGTTTTGGGCTATTTCGTAATAATAAAAAAGTTTCCGGTTAGTTTTAAATAACTATCAAAAATTAAGGGGGTTTATGGTAGTTTTGCTTTTAGGGTTATATATATAATACTATGGAGCAGCCGCCCCAAGTTTTCATTCCATCCGAGACTCGGTAGATAGATCGAGAAAGAGAAAAAGAATTACTACAGCGATCAAATTTTTCAGTAAACTTTTTTTTCTTAGTCTTTCTTTTGTTCATTTAAGGATTGTGGGATTAAGTGGGTATATGAGTATAAGGTACTGCGTGGAAGCTGTGTTAGTGTGTGAGTATTCGGTGTTTACAGCGTGTATGCCGCGAAGATTTATAGCTGCTGCCACAAGGGCTGTCGCAGGGCAGTATATGGGGGAAGTGCATGAGTTTGGGTCAATACCTGAGAGTGTATTGGTGAGTTTAGTGTACATGTGATTCTTGAACGCAATGGTGAATACAAGAATGAACGTGTAATACTCTGTATATGTATATATGTGTGGAGAAGGTATAGAAGATGGGTACGGGTGTGTGCATCATGGTGGCGTGTGTTTGTGTGTGCGGCGTGCATGGTGCAGGCTGCTATGATGGCAACTGGATATTGATGCGGTGTGTTTTGGAGTGAAAGGGCGTATATGAGGGATGTATATACAGATGTGAGTGGACTGCGCACCATGGCAGTCAGTGTGTGTTTGTTCTCCTAATTCCTAGTGTAGTGGCTGTGAAGGGGTGAGTATAGAGAGTTATGGGCTCTGTCGTGTGGAGATAACTGTGTGTACAAAGAGTGTTGTGCTGTATGTGTGTGTTTGGCTGTGTGGCTGTGTGTGTGTTTATATGTGTGTAATGTGGGTTTGTAAAGAAAAGGGAGGACTGTCCAGTCTCTAGGAGTGCTGTGAGTGAGAGTTTGTAAGTGGGTGCCCAAGTGTGCATGAGTGTAGTGGACTGTGTGTTCTGTTTGTGGCATGTGTGTGTGAGTTGTGTATGTTGGACAAGAGAAGAGCTACTGCTGTGGTAGTAGCTGTAATGGATTTTGTGTGTGTGCATTGGTGTTAATGTGGGTAATGGAAAAAGAAAAGAAAGGAGGGAAAATGTTGGTCAATGCGTGTCAATGGGCATGTCAGATTAACATATATATGGATGGGTGTGTTGTGGAGGTAATGGAGGTGAGCATTGTTACAGGAGTGAATGAAACAAAAAGAAGACAAGTTACTGCTGGTTGTGTTTTTGGTGTGTTATGGGTGTGTGTAGGTGCTATATATATATATATATATATATATATATATATATGTGTGTGTGTGTGTGTGTGTGTGTGTGTGTGTGTGTGTGTAGTGTGTTATGAGTGGTGTTTCATGTGTGAGCAAGTGGTTGTTATGAGATGAAAATGGGGAGCAAAGGGAAGCTGCGTGAACAGTAACTATGGACTGTGACTGTGTACTAGGTAGTGGACAGAGAAGAAGAAAAACGGGTAGCGTTAAATTTGTTACGTACATTGGACAGCGTATATTGAATATTAGCATGTGAAAATTTAAATTATAGTACCTGAGTTTATATTAGAATTTCTGGTAAAATTTTATAATTTTTTGAGATCATATGAATTTTTTTTTTGTAATTTCAGATTCGTAAAATTCTTTTGGAGCCCTTAAACCCTGAAAATGTTCTAGGAGAAATTAGAGTAATGTCTTTGTGGTATAAATAAGACTCAGTTTGAATTTTATGATTTTTGGAATTTATTTTCTATGGTTCTCGTATCGCATTGGTTTTAGCAAAATGAATAATTTAAAAATAGTTTTAATGCCTTTTAATTTCTGATTTAAATTTCTATAACTTTTATACATATTTTAAAGATGTTACAAAAATTATGGGATTTTATTTTAAGTTAGAAGAAATTTTGGCAATTTATGGGTTTTTATTGCATTTAAAGTAATTATTTTAATTTGAAAATATTCAAAAATTCAGGAAATTCATATTTTAACTTTTTATAATGTTTTAAGCTGTAAAAGTGTTTTATTGTAATTTATATTTAATTTAGAATATTGTTACGCATTAAGGAGTGTACGGGTTTTTCGCCTATATTGGTCACGTACGAGACGCGCTTTGAGTTAAGCGATTCCGGAGTTAGAAGTGAGCATCGTTTGAGTAGTTGATATTAGGATTATAGTATTGTAGTACCGATTTTGTTCTAACATATGGAATGCCAATCTAGGTTTATTCAGAAAATTTTTGGATCGAAGAAATGTGTCAGCAAGAGGTAAGTGACCCTTCGATTCACATAGTATTTTTACATACAATGTAGATGTTTTCTACGGTTAAAAGTGGTATTTGTCAACATTGACTGCTTTAATTATGTTTAACTACTCTGGCTTAATTTACCAAAAAACTTTTAGAGTTTTATCTCTCGTTAAAGAAAAACCGGACCAGCATGTAAATGATGTTTTGCTTAGAAATTTAAATGGAACTCGGATTTGAAATATTTTGTATTTGGCATTATTGTAAATATTGAACATCTGATAATTATTGAAAGGGTGTGATGATGGTTGACAATCAATTGATGAGTGATTTCGTTTACGATGAACCCAAAAGGGGGTTTTTGGTTTATTTGATTGTTGTGCCCCATATCCAACAGGGGAAAGTTGGATTTCGGGCCCTGGTCAACGGGGCTTATACGTTGATGCACAGTACTGTGGCTGGTGGTGCGCCCTTGCGTCCACATAATAATTTTATCCCGGATGGAGGAGGGATTTCGGGCCCTAGTCAGTGAGGCCTGTACACTGACCGCAGCATATCGTTTGAGCTAATGATGGGATTGAACTGGTTGTTATAAAGTTTTGCGATAATCATTATGTACTTCAGTTTTTGGTTTCATGTACTCTATTTTGTTTTACCCGGGGCATATAGCCATAGAGTGCACACAGCTCCATGCAATCAAAAGTGGAATAAGCACGAAACTAATAAGCAAAGGACACAAGATGGACATGCTAGAGTTTATGTTATGATGACTCATGAGGCTAGAGCGTCAAATGATGTCGTGATAGGTACTTTTAAGATTGGGCTAATTACACCTACGTCCCTGAGGTTTGGGGGTAATTACACGCGAGGACACAAAGTTTCAAAATGTAACACTTATATCCATTGACAAACGGAACCCTAAAAATCCTAACGGTTTTAACAAAATGACTTTATTGCCCTTATGTTAGAAAGTTATTTTTTTAAATGCCATTGTCTCTTTTTTGAAAAGAAAATCAGAAAAGAAAAACCCTTATTGTTTTTTAATGTGTGTCTCTCTCTCTCTCTTCCCCTACCCTTTCCCCACCCACTTCGTATTGCCATTTTTAAAGGGCAATACTTCAATCAAGAAAACCCTCCGTCAGACCACGCCGCCATCGATTAGCCCCCTTCCTCTCCCAATCCCGTCGTAACCCCCTCCCTCGCCCAACCCCGTAGCAGCGCCACAGCCTGTCCCCGCCACCCACAACCGCCAATCTCTCGCAACCACCACCGACCGGTGAGTTGTGACTGTTTCTCGGCGGCCGATTGTGACGGTAACTGTGGGTCTTCTTGCCGGTGGTGGTGACGGTATACAACGCCGTTGATCGGCTTGCTAAGGTATTGACTCAAGGGGTAGCGGTGGCCTGTTAGAATTTTGACCCTGTGCAGTGGCGGCAGTCCCTTTGGTGGTTCTGATGAGTCACGGCCTGCAGCTTCGTCTTCTTCAAAGGCTGTTTTTTTTTCTTTTTGGTTGTTGTTGTGGTCACAACAGCCCCACGGTGGCTGTGCTCTTCCCGTCGTTGCGTTGGCGCAGATCAGGGCTTGACGGCGCTTGGGCTGGGACGGCACTTCGGATGGCGGCGCTTGGGTTCTGACCCATGACCGGTGATGCTTCAAATGTTGTTGGTTGCCGCCGGTGTGGGTTTGCCAAAGGGCTTGCCGGCGTGGTGGGGTGGGTTTGCCAAGGGGTTGCCGGCGTGGTGGGGTGGGGCGAGTCTGCAGGATGGTGGGGTGGGTTTGCAAATCCTAATTTTAAAAAATTAAGGTTTAATTTGAAAATTATAAAAATTATTTAGGATATACTATACAAGGGCAGTATTGTCATTTTTAAAATACGTAATGATGAATAGTATATTTTTTGGATGGAACCCTAACGGATGGACACGTGTGATACATTTGAAACATTTTTGGTCACGGAATGTTACATTTTGAAACTTTGTGTCCTTGACTGTAATTACCCCCTAACCTCAGGGACATATGTGTAATTAGCCCTTTAAGATTTGTTCAAAGAAAGCATATGCCTTACTAGATCCTGATGCCACACATTCTTTTGTTTCGATGTCCTTTTGTAAGCATTTAACTGTTAAACCTAGAGACTTGAAACAAGAATTATGTGTTGATACCCCTACGGGAAACCCGTTGATAGCCTCTAAGGTTTATAGATCATGTCGCATCCATGTTGATGACAGAGAGTTGTTAGTAGACTTAATTCCACTAGATATTAAAGACTTTGATGTGATTTTGGGTATGGATTGGTTGTCCTCCAATCATGCCACTATAGATTGCTTTAGCAAAGAAGTTTTATTTTCGATTCCGAATCAGCCTAAGTTTAAGATTCAAGGAGCTAAAGTCAGTACCATACCTTGTTTGATTTTATCTCTACAAGCCAGACGTCTCCTTAGGAAGGGTTATAGGGGTTATCAAGCTCATGTTCCTGATACCCATGTAGCACCGGATAAAGTAGAAGATGTCCCTGTTGTTTGTGACTTTTTGGACATGTTTCCCGAGGACTTACCTGGCGTTCCACCTAATAGAGAGATTGAATTTATTATTGATTTGATTCTTGGGGCAGCACCTATTTCTAAGGCACTCTATAGAATGGCTCCTATTGAACTTAAGGAACTGAAGGAACAGTTGCAAGAAATCTTAGACAAGGGTATGATTCGTCCTAGTGTATCTCCATGGGGTGCGCCAGTACTATTTGTGAAGAAGAAAGATGGGACCATGCGTTTATGCATTGACTATATAGAGCTTAATCGCATAACAGTTCGGAATAAGTATCCATTGCCTAAGATTGATGACTTGTTTGATCAGTTACAAGGTGCCATATGCTTTTCAAAAATAGATCTTCGTTCGAGGTACCATCAGCTTAAGCTAAAAAGTGAGGATGTACCAAAGACAGCTTTTAGGACGAGGTATGGTCATTATGCGTTCTTAGTGATGCCTTTTGGTTTAACTAATGCTCTTGCTACATTTATGGGCCTTATGAACAGGGTGTTTAAAAGGTACTTGGATCAATTCGTTATTGTCTTCATAGATGATATTCTGGTTTATTCTAAGAGTAAAGAGGAGCACAAAAGGCATCTGAGTATAGTTTTGCAGATTCTAGGGGAACATAAACTCTATGCCAAGTTCAAGAAGTGTGAGCTTTGGTTGGAACAAGTGTCCTTCCTCGGTTACGTAGTGACTAAAGATGGGATATCTGTGGATCCTTCTAAGGTTGAAGCAGTTGTGAATTGGGAGAGACCAACTTTAGTGACGGAGGTAAGAAACTTCTTGGGACTGGTAGGTTATTATAGAAGATTTTTTGAAGGCTTCTCTTGCATTTCTATTCCATTGACTAAGTTGACAAGGAAGCATGCCAGATTTTTGTGGACAGAAGAATGTGAAAGAGCTTTCGGGAGCTAAAGAATCGTTTAGTTTCAGCACTAGTCCTTACACTGCCATCCGGGTCTGGTAGGTATGTTATATATAGTGATGCGTTGCGAAAAGGACTTTGTTACGTGCTTATGCAACATGGTAGGGTAATTGCTTATGCCTTCAGACAACTTAAACCATATGAGTTTAATTACCCTACCCATGACTTGTAATTAGTAGCTGTGATTTTTGCACTCATGATTTGGCGTCATTATTTGTACGGTGAACCGTGTGAGATTTATACAGATCATAAGAGTTTGAAATACATCTTCACACAAAAGGAGTTGAACATGAGGCAGAGACGATGGTTGGAATTGTTTAAGGACTATGATTGCACCATTTTGTACCATCCAGGTAAGGCTAATGTAGTAGTAGATGCACTAAGTAGGAAGAGTACAGGAAGACTTTTTGCTATGATTACTAAACAACCTCATTTGTTGGAAGAATTGGGGAAGTTAGAAATTGAGGTAAGATTTCCTAGTTCTGGTAGGTGTTTGGCACATTTGGAAGTCCAACCATCATTGATAGAAAGAATTAAGGTGGCTCAAGAGTCAGATCTTGAATTGATCAAGATTAGTGATAGAGTTAAGGAAGGTGGTTACAATGACTTCAGAATAGATAATAAGGGTGTTCTTCGTATAGGTACTAGATTATGTGTTCCTTCAAACTCGGACTTGAAGAGAGATTCTCTTAGAAGCTCATAGTTAAGCTTTTGCAGTACATCCAGGCGGTACCAAAATGTATCAGAACTTGCATGATGTTTATTGGTAGAATAACATAAAAAAAGAGATAGCAGACTTTGTGGCTAGATGTTTGGTGTGTCAACATATTAAAGCAGAACATCAGAGGCCCATTGGTTTGTTGCAACCACTTCCTATTCCTGAGTGGAAGTAGGAACATATTACGATGGATTTTGCGATTAGACTACCTCTGACTACAAAGCGTCGTGATGCAATATGGGTGATAGTTGATCGATTGCCAAATCAGCTCACTTTTTGGCCATAAGGAGCAAGGATTCGATTGAGATGCTTGCTAACTTGTACATTAGAGAGATACTAAGATTGCATGGAGTGCCCTTGTCCATTGTGTCAAATAAAGACTCGAGATTTACTTACCATTTTTTGGAGTAGTTTGCAAGAGGGCATGGGTACAAGGTTGAATCTTAGCATAGCTTTCCATCCATAGATAGACAGACAATCTGAACAAACTATTCAGACATTGGAGGATATGCTTCGAGCCTGTGTTTTAGATTTTTGAGATAATTGGGACATTCATCTGCCATTGATTGAGTTTGCTTATAATAATAATTATCATGCTAGCATTCAGATGGCACCATTTGAGGCTCTCTATGAAAGAAGATGTCGATCACCTATTTGTTGGAGCGAGATTGGGGAAAGGAAATTGATAGGCCCAGAACTTGTCCAAATTACCGCGGACAAAATTCATGTGATTAGAGACAAGCTTAAGGCTGCACAGAGTCGACATAAGAGTTATGCAGACATGAGGCATCGTGAGCTTGAATTTAATATTGATGATCATGTATTTTTACGAGTTTCTTAGTGGAAAGGTATGTTGAGGTTTAGAAAGAAAGGGACATTAGCTCATAGGTATATTGGATCATTTGAAATCTTGGAACGAGTCGGTACACTTGCTTATCGTCTAGCTCTACCTCATAATTTGTCAAACATACACAATGTCTTTCATGTTTCGACTTTGAGGAAGTATGTCTTTGACCCCTCTCATGTTATTGGGTTCGAGCCTATCCAAGTTAAGCATAATCTATCCTATAAGGCGCAACCTGAACGCATTTTGGAACGCGATGAGCGTGTGATGATCTCTAAGATGATGGCTTTTGTGAAGGTGTTATGGCGTCCCTACTCTGGAAGGGAAGCTACATGGAACTTGAGGAAGTTATGTGGGAAAAGCATCCTCAACTTTTTGATAAGTAAGGTACGTTCAATTTCGAGGATGAAATTATAAAAAGGGGGGAGAATGTAATACCCCGAATTTTATGCGAGTAATGATTATATATATATATATATATATATATATATATATATATATATATATTGATCTAGAGTTAATTAATGGACTTTAGAAAATTTGGTTGGGAACTCTTTTAGTGACAAAATTAGTCTTTGGTTATATTTAGTGGCTAATGTAGTTAGATTAGATATTAAGAAAAAGAAAATTTGAAGTTATATTGTGATTACATTAGTGATAAGGACTTTTAGTTGTGTTATAATTACACTAGTGATAAGGACTTTTATTTGTGTTAAAATTATACTAGGAATTGAGACTTCAAGTCATTAGAATTAAGTTAGTGAACTATATAAGGAGGAAGAAAACATAAGAGTTATAAAAGTCTTGATATTTTGAGACGAAAGAGAGAAAAGAGTTAGTGCATCTTTTTGAGGTATTGAAGCAAAAAGGGTTGTGTTTGATCTAAGATAAAGAGGTTATTCACGGTGTTAGATTCACAATTTTGAGGTAAGGGATTTTATGCTCTCTTTTTATTGTGTAACACACCCATGTTTAGTTTTGTGCAAATTCGATATCCTTCGTTTAATGATTTTTTTCGTTACCATTTTAATCCTTAAAAGAGGACGATTGATTGTCTATTTTGAAACTGCTTATCATAAATTAACGTTAATCTCGTTTGGACCGTATGTTGTTATTATTGTCGTGTTTCTTTTGATTTCCAACTGAATCTGATCGATTGAAAAAAAAGGAAAAATTGCATAAAATACCCCTGTGGTTTGGCGTAGTTGCAAAAAGACCCCTCCCTGTTACAAAAATTGCAAGAAGACACCGGAATTTGCAAAAGTCTTGCAACCAACGATTCCCGTAACAGAATGATAGAAATGTCTAAATTGCCCTCTATATATATTGTAATTGTTAGCCTATCCAAAACCAAGACCATTTGGTAAAACAAAAACCCTAAAACTACAATTAGGGCGTGATTAGAAAACCCAAAAAAAAAAAACCCAACTCACCCGGCGATAATCACGGCTGCCTGGCAAGCTTCGCACAGCGGCAAAGTCAATATAGTGCCGACAAGGCGAGATATCCTCCGCTGGAACCCTTGAACGGCATCAGTGATGGCGACACCGGTGCATGTGGATGGGGTTGATGGCTTGTGATTTTGTAAATCTAGGTTTATTTTTTGAATTGTAAATCTAGGCTTGTGGTTTGTGAATCAGGATGGTGAAGGTGGCACAATAGGCGTGTGGTTGACGTGGAGTTCGAGGTGGGTGGAAGGCACCGATGGGGGTGGTGCACTTGGCCTGGGTTGATGAAGGGGCTAGCGATGGCGGAATAGGGGTCTCTGTGGATGGTTGAGGCTAGCGATTTTGGAGGTAGACGGGACTAGACAGAGGTGGCAGAAATAAGCGGTGGCAAAAAGGGGGGTGGTGGTCAATAGGGCCTGATGAGGGTGGCGACTAGGTTTTGGGCTTGAGGGGGCTGCGGCTGCGGCGATTTGGGGGAGCAGATGGCTGTGGCGGAGGTGATCGTACTGAGGCGACGGTGGTGGTTAGAGCTTGGGATTTGGGGAAAGAAGAAGACAGAAATGGCAGTTTTGTCATTTGTTAGGTTAATCTCTACCAAACGCACTCTTTAGGAGCGTGAACATCATATGCCATTAGTTTGAACGATTTTTTTGACGGTTGCAAGACTTTTGCAATTTTCGATGTCTTCTTGCAATTTTTGTAACAGGAAAGATCTTTTTATAATTATCCCAAACCACAGGGCTATTTTACGTAATTTTTCCCAAATAAAAAGGTGTATCGGCGGCTGATGACAACAACCGTTGTTTTTCGAAACTGACAGCCGTCCATTCTTTTTTGAAAGAAACCGTCTTTTTTTTTTTTGAAGTGCAGTCGAACAGTCAGGGCCGTATTTTTTAAAAAAGAAAAAGGACAGTCTCGTCCTTGAAGCATTCAGATTTCGAAAGTGTCAGGGGAAGGACATGCCACGTGTCACATTCTGGGTGGCCCTTTTCTTTTAAAAGTTTTATAAATCTTCGTGCCGTTAAGTTTTTATCCAAAACTTTCGTTTGTTAATATTTCACTCGTCCGATTTCCGATTCAGTTGATTTTTGTTCCGTTGAATTCTTATTTTTGCTCTCTTCAATTTGAATCTAGAATAACTATTTTTAGACTTCGAATGAATATTTGCTATATTTATCGAACTATTTTGTTTGTGGTATTTGTGTTTGAAAGTCACTTTTAATTATCGTAACTTATTTGTGACGCGTCAGCTGCAATATTCGACATGATTTAATCATGATTTGTGAATGCTTAATAATAAGCAATTGTGTATGTGACACCCACAAGTTTTGATAAATTGTGTTGAAATTCGGCTTATCGGTTATTTAACCATATTTTGGTAACGTTTTTGATTGAGTTATCTAAATCTCTATTTGTTTACTCTACTTGATAACTCAAATCTGGTTTTCACTTTTTTGGCCCTCTGGGTGTAAAATCTTTTACTGGGCAATTCTGGCTCACCCCTTTTATTTTTGTTTCCTCCCCCTTCCAGGCCGGGAGTAGCACAAAGGGTGGGATATTAGTACTACAGCAGAACTTGGTGTTCGCAATTGGGAGCATTAGATTCTATTAATTTTATGTAGACAAACTCTTAGTTTAATTCATTCTTCTATTATTATTCAAATTAGTCATATAAATTGTAATAAGTTTTGAACTCTTTCGTAGTTAAGTATTTGAGATTCAGATAATTGTGTTATGGTGTTTTAGATGCTTTGCTTTACCAATGCGATTGTTATGTTTTGTACATGATTGGGTTATAGTTTAAGGACGTGTTCGGACCCTTTGGGTTCGGGGCATTACAGTAAATGATGGGGGTGAGAAGGATAGCCCAGTAAATGGAATAATCATAGCACCATACGATCAAAATCAAACACGCTAAACAATTCAGGATAGGTCAAAATATTCGGCAATCAAACAGTCAGCGCAACCATGGCTTAGTACCCCGAATAATTAGTAAACCAATTCAATATTCAAATTGCACATCAAACATAACAATTCAGCATCTTGCTTCCAGTATCCTCAAAGGAATCTGCCAAAACTCAGCTGTATTATAATCATAACGCATCATGCACATAGACAAATCACTGGAGCCAAAATATCATCTTAAGATTGTTAGAAAATAAGGTAGTAATGGAGAAACAAAAAATAAAACCTGAGTCGAATGCTATGCATTCTATCCTTAAGACAGTATTTGCTCACTTATAATCTGCTTAGGATCACAGCAAATCTGCTTCTCAAGATAAAACAGGAGGACACTCTGGTAATTAGAAGCAATCAATAGATAGAAATTTGAGAGATAGAGCAAGAGTGAAAACGAAGTGAGAAATGACTCTGCCATCAGGCTCTCTTTGTAGAGCACCAATTGGTACCTTAAATAGACGCAATCAGTTGTGACACTTACTGACTCTGTAGGTGTCATTTAATAGTCACAATCTAACAGACACTATGAATAGATGCAATTTGAACTAAAATGAGACTATGAACAGATGCCATTTGAATATAAACATAAAAAAATTTCTGTTCAAATTCACCAACAGTCATGGTGTTTCAGTCAAAAAGGTCACACATATTCAAGTTCATATGCTGAATATGTCGCAAAAATAGTAAGGTTGGACTTGGCTCGAGGACTCCTAGATGAGATGCGCATGTGCAAAGTACGAGTGCATGGCCATGCATACTTTGTATGAAAAACATACTTTGTATTTTTGAACAATAATGTATGTTATATAGCCACTTAAATATCCTTAACACTTCTATTTCTCAAGCAATGTGGAAAGTCACATTATGACCCTTTTCGAACCGTATTAAAAGCTCAACTTTAAGACATTATATCTCTCTAACCGATCAATGAAAGTGATTTATTCTTTTTGGACAATAAATCATATTGTACAAGGTTTGAAAGTGCAAGGTCCAATTATTGATGAATTTCCAACGGCCACCACTAAGCAAGACTAGTTTGGAGTTTGCGAAACTGTGGTCAAACGGTGGGGGTATGGTTTGAACAAGTTTTATCTTATTAAGATCTTGAATTGTTCGTGGCTATATGTTGGTTCAGATGGAAGCAGAAAAACAAAACGTTCAACAATGAAGATCCAGATGCATCAAGTACTTATTGGCTATTCATTTCAGAGAATAATGTGTGGCCCTACAAACAATCGAGACTGACCCTCCTTCCAACGACGGCTTTCTAAGACTAGACTTCAATGCGGACAAAAGGGAGTAGGAAGTGTCGTCTCCACCTTACAAACATGAATGAAATCTGATTTGTTGCTAAAGAACTCCCTCCTGATTTTTTGAAGATTCCAAAATTGAAGCCTTTTGTCTATGTTCATAGCCGACGTAGTTTGAGGCTGTCACTTGTCTCTGTTTGGTTATTACTTTCCTAGGTAGTTTGCTGTTGGCTCCCTAGTTCACTCGTCCTATAATTAACTGTTATATGACTATGTTTCACTAATGATATATATTTCTCAAAATTCCACAAAAAACAAAAACAAAAGGATAAAGAAACCCGTTTCAACCGTTGGTGGAGATAGGTCACCTTTTGTTTTAGCACGTAATGCAAGAATAACTTTAGGATTTAAAGTGGTTCGACATCCTCAATTTTCTTATTTCCACCCGCATACAAGGTATACCAATTTTCTCTTCAAACAAAATCACCTTTTATAAAGAACAAATAAAGTAAAGGGAAGAGCGTAAAAGGGCGAGGACGTCGGAATGACCGGAAACAAAAACAAACGAAAGTCAAACGGGATGTAATATGTAATATCCTTTCCAGAACTGCCATATCCTTTCTGCCCATTTTTTGGACAGAACGGAGGAAAGACCTAGGGTAGGTTTGACACTCTTTTTTTGCCTCTTTTTTTTTCAGTTTTAAAAATTAAAAAAAAGGAAACATTTGGTAACCATTTTTTTTTCAATTTAAAAAACCAGTTTTAAAACTGAAGAGTAAATAAAAAAAACTCCAAAAACTGATTTTTTTTTTTCACTTTTGGTTTTTTTTTTAGACCACCACCCTCCCACCGCCGGCAGCCACCTCCGGCCGCCGGCGACCACCGACAGCCACCTCCGGCCTCCGGCGACCACCGCCAGATTGGCGGCAGCCACCTCCGGCCGCCGGCCACCACCGCCGGTGACTGCAGGCAACCACCTCCAACCGTCGGCCACCACCACGACCGTCGACCACCGCTACGCCCCACCACCGCAACCGCAAACCACAAAAAAAAAAGTCAAAATAAAAAGAGTTACCAAACACCAAAAAAAAAATCTTAAAAAAAAAAGGTATTATCAAACACCCACTTGTTTTTATAAAAAAAAAAATTAAGCTCCTCTTTAAAAACTAAAAACCAAAAAAAAAATTGTCAAACGAACCCTTATATGTTCTGTTTTGTTGTCCTTTCTACTTAATCAGACAAAAAGAACGAAAGACAGCCCCGCTTCCTGGGGGTATAGAGAAAAAAAAAAAGAAGTTTACGTACTATTTCATCCCTTCACTTCTCCATCCTCTCCGCGAAAACACCCCCCAATAACCAGTGTGTTCCGTGGATTTAAGAAAATTGGATTAACTGTATTCATTTCCCATAATCAGAGTTCAGGAAGTTGCAAATATCAAGTTGGATTAAACACCACAACAATAATATTCTGCATATGCATGTCTAAAGCTCCTTACCATTGGCTTAAAACAGGAATTAAAAACTCAACCACAACCAAAACTTTCAAGTTCCACAATGAGCACCGGCAATCTCATACCCAAAGCCTACAGATAAGAGCTAGAAGCTTAACAAGAAGATGTATCACTCGTAGATCCAGGAGTGGAGGCTGCTCTGCCATTCTGCAATGCCTTCTGGGAACCACAGAGCAATTTCCTTCCTTGCATTCTCGACAGAATCGCTGCCATGGATGATATTCCTGAAGAGCCAAAGTTACTCGCATAAGATATCTCCTATAGGCAACCAGACCCGCACGCGGGGGGGGGGGGGGGGTTGTTGAGGGAGGGGGATGCTAATGTGTGCTTGCTTGCATGTGTGCCGGTGTGACAGAGAAAGAGATTCAAAGTGAGAAAATACTCTCCCAATCACCAGACTAAGTTTTGTTGACACAACCTCCCAACATGAAAGACCAGATAAGTTCCAAATCCATTTAGAAGGAAACAGTTCGTTTTATTTGATCTACCCACTCTTAGCAACTAGTTAAACCAGCAGCAAGAAAAAATCAATTAAAACGTCTCCCAAAAAATAGCACTCAGTTGTCTCGTAGGCATTGGACTTTTGATCCCACAGCCACGCTTACCATATCATGAAAGTTACTTGTCTCTGGATATCTACGAGAAATACTATATGCCAACATAAATGCAATGCTGGCAATTTGGTCGAAATAGCTATACACAACTAGACATGTAAGGATGCAGCATTTACCTGCCAATGTCAATGGCATAATCACCACGGATGGTGCCGGGAGCAGAGGCTGATGGGTTAGTTGCACCAATTATGGTCCGACCGGTTTTTACTACATCCTTACCATCCCAAACCATTGCAACAACAGGGCCAGAGACAATGTACTCAACAAGACCTGCGAAGAAGGGTTTTGCAGAGAGGTCTGCATAGTGCTTCTCAGCAAATGATTGATCCACGCTCACAAGCTTCAATCCTAATTCCAAGCCAAAATTCCCAATCACAAAGTTGAGCCATAAGAAAATAAGAAGAGAAATTGAGGCTTCGTTTGACAAAATTTTTTTTTTGGTTTTCAGTTTTTAAAGAGCAGTTTAAATTAAATTTTTTTTTTATAAAAACAAGTGGGTGTTTGATAACCCCTTTTTTTTTTGAGGTTTTTTTTTTTGGTGTTTGGTAACCCTTTTTATTTTGACTTTTTTTTTTTGGTAGTTTGCGGTGGCGGTGGTGGGGCGTAGTGGTGGCCGACGGTGGTGGTGGCCGGCGGCCGGAGGTGGCTGCCGGCAGTCTCCGGCGGTGGTCGCCGGCGGCCGGAGGTGGCTGCCGGCAGTCTGCCGGCGGTGGTGCGCCGGCGGCCGGAGGTGGCTGCCGGCAGTGGCTGCCGGCGGCCGGAGGTGGCTGCCGGCAGTCTCCGGCGGTGGTCGCCGGAGGTGGCTGCCGGCGGCAGGCAGTCTCCGGCGGTGGTCGCCTGTGGTGGTGGTGGTCGAAAAAAAAAACCAAAAGTGAAAAAAAAAACCAGTTTTTGGAGTTTTTTTTTTTTTAAAAACTGGTTTTTTAAATTGAAAAAAAAATGGTTACCAAACGCTCTTTTTTTTCAGTTTTTAAAACTGAAAAAAAAAAGAGGGAAAATTTTTTTGTCAAACGGGGCCTGAGTCATCCAATTTCAATCAAGTGGAATAATTAGTAAATCAACCAGTATTCACACAAATCTAATGGTTTGATTTAGCCAACAAGTTTCAGCTTGTAATTAATTCCAAGCTTTTATCCTTAAGATTCTCTTTGATGTGCTAGACAAAACATTCGACTACTTATCAGCATCATATGTTTAAAATCGTACTCAACAAAAGAGGTCATAATTGGTGGGTCCAGTATACTACAAGTGGACATGGCATTATTACATATTTCAGTTAAACATACAAGCAGCATAATCACACCTAATCAAAAAAAAAAATTATCAGAAAAGTTAATAAAGTTACCTTTCAAGGTGAAACCTTTCTTCTCAAATCTGCTAATGATCTCACCAATCTGAAATAGAGCAAAAACATGAAACAACCTTCGCAATAGAAAATTCAATTCGTAACAAGCTTTATTATCTAAACAGCAATCAGTCCACTGAATCATCTCAAAGTCTTCCCCAGATCTATGCGGTTTCTCAATAATATAAATCACATAAGCAATCAAAAGATTCAAACACCTAGAAAGATAACCTGATTCCTATTCTATTTCTTTGTACATACTACCACGCAACAAGATTCAGCAAAACCCATGTAATAACTTGCAAGAAAACTCAAACCCAGAAATTCAAAGAACTTGTTTAGCTCTTTGGGATAAGAAAAACGATTAACATCAGACCCAAAATAAAACTAGTCAATATGGTCACTTACCAGACCTCTTTGGACACCATCGGGCTTGATCATGATGAATGTCTGCTCCATCTCTGTTTTAGTTGTGCTTTCGACTCTCTTTGCTTTCAGGGTTTCAAGGTACGAAGTGACATAGACCAGATAAAAGTGTATATATAACGTGTGGCAAATGGGGCATACTGAACAAACCCTAAAATGCGAAATGGAATATGCGCATCCACGGGAGTAGATTGGGCTGAGCAACCAGAGCTCTAGCAAGCACGTTTTTCTGTTTCTTATCTCGTTCTTTCAAGTACTCCTTAAGCCCAGTTCTAGTTGATGGAAGATTTGGGCCTTGATTGTTATGCAATCTCGAACATTTTAGGGCCCGTTCATTGCTTGGTCATTTTTTATAACAAAAGGTTAAAGTTTTAATGATAATGCAAAATATGGTCTAAGCCCCAAAACTCATGCTAATCTCTCTATCTTAAAAGTGTTAAGTGATTAGACATGTTTTTATATTTTTAAATATTTTCATCCCCAAAATACCCAGAGAAATATCACTTAAGGCCAACTACCCGCTAGTTTTGAAAAACAGAGCAACTTCTTGCCACCTACACAATCCACCTATAAGTGGCGCCATTATTTCTAAACGAAGAGTGCGTCTCTTTCGCCAGGCTCTCTCCCTCCCCATGCACACTCTGACTACGCACCTTCAACTCTAGTGACGTCACCGGACTAAGTTATCATAATCACACTCAAAATCCTGTGCTGAATACAGAGCAACTACATCCTCATACTCATACATCATAAATAGACGCTCCAAAATGCGGCCTTACAAAATTTTTAGTTACAAACATACATCATACTGTAGTGGAAGACTATCAGATTTCTGAACAACATGAGTGTTCACAACATAATATACGACCGTAATCGTATCACTCTTATCAACTTATCTTGCAGTTCAATCTTTATCTCATCATTCTAGCTTGTCTGACCTCATATAACTGATTCCCGTGTTCATCTTTTCCAACTTGTTTCTTTTCTCTTTCTAGAGGGTTCTCCTCAATCACCCTTATAGCCTGCACAACACAACATAAGGAATGAGTGCAAATTGCCCATTAAAGACAACACGTAGAGTATCGTGTACAAGTGATTCGAAAGACTTGACAAACAATAACAATGAATCAAGAGTTGCAATAAATTTCAGTATCAACATAAGTTGTCAAACGATATTTTCTTTCGTCAGACTGAGCGACTTCAATGCCCAATAGAGCATCATCATTTCCACTTGGACAGGGACACGACAGATATTGATTATGCAAGGGTTAGGAAGGGGTGAAGCCCCCAAGGTAGTGGGTGATGGTATCAAGGGTGGTGTCAGTATACTTGGGCAAGAGCAATGTAGCTTGAAAATTTTCTAAGTCTAGAAAATGATGGACTCTTGGATGGCAGGGTTGAGACTATAACTGGTAGCCCTACGTTGCTGACGCATGGTTGCTTAGGTGTGTCGGGCACGGGACGAACTGCACTGCGATGCTCACCTCCCCAGCAGAGTCACCAAAATGATGCCAAGGAATATGGGTTCACAGTCGACGTGGAGGTGCCACAAGGAATGCAGTCCGAGTCAGATGCCAAGTGTGATTATGTGGGACACAGCAATGGCGGAGCAAAGGCAGAGACCAAGGGCTTCCCAGACAGAGCTTGAGGGTGGCAGTGCTGCAAGGGCGATAGCGCAAGATGATATACGACAACAGTCACAGTCTGATGCTTAGGTCTAGAGTTAGGGTCCTATATGTTTCTCTCTCTAGGATTCTAGAGTGAACAAGTGAAAGTGTTCTGAAAATGTCCAACTGTCCAAATGAATTTTCAAGACCACTATTTATAGAGGTTGAGATGATGATGTTTACGTGACACGTGGTGCTCCCCGAGAGTGACACGTCACGAGGGGTCCACCGCTGTCGGTGCTCCACGGACTGTCGAATCGCATATTCATTCGGCCTGCCTTGCACAGCGTCGCTCAGTCTGTTTAGAAAGACTGGCTCCCACAGCGTCGATGTGGCCAGAGAACCCCCTTGATCTAGCCTCCAATCCAAGCCCTTGTAGAGTCCCACAGGCCTGGCAGTGGTGGAGAAGACTCGACGCCCAACTGCCAGGCGGACAAGGCAGGATGCTCTCCAAAGACCTGCTCCCGTCTCAGAGTGACCAGGGGGTCATAGTCCATAGGGGTGCCGAGGTAGTATCTCGGAGGAGCCGTCTACTTAGCTGGCTGAGGTAGCATCCCGGAGGAGCCGTCTACCTAGCGGAAGGGGAGTTAAAGAGCTCCATGTTGGAGATAGTGTCCCGGAGGAGTCGCCTATCCCCGCGGTGAGTCCTTGTGCCGGAGCACTCGGAGCGAGTCAATGTAGTATCCCGGAGGAGCCATCTACCTGGCGGAAGGGGAGTTGAAGAGCTCCTTGGCGAAGATAGTGTCCCGGAGGAGTCGCCTATCCCCGCGGTGAGTCCTTGTGCCAGAGCACTTGGAGTGCGTCAAGGTAGCATCCCAAAGGAGCCGTCTACCCGACTGGCCAAGGTAACATCCCGGAGGAGCCGTCTACCTGGCGAAAGGGGACTTGAAGAGCTCCCTGGCGGAGATAGTGTCTCGGAGGAGTCGCCTATCCCCGCATGATGTTGCACACTCCAGAAAGTGGGTCGAAGCATGTTCCACGTCCAAGGCAAGGTGCACATGGTGTGGTGAAAGGATGGATCGATGCAAGGAGCATGGTAGTGTGATAGAGAGCCAAGGAGCATGACTGTGTCAGTGGCACGACATATGGGCACGACTGAGTGAGTAAGGTGTCGGGGGCACGTCTGTGTTAGTGGCGCACGAGCGCAGCGATGAGCGTCGCGGAGACAACACTTGGTGCCAGGGCATGTGTTATGAAAGTGGCGCACGGGCGCGGCGACGAACGTCGCGAAGATATACTTGGTGCTGGGGCAACTGTTATGGAAGTGGCCCATGGGCACGGCGACGAACGTCATGGAGACAATACTTGGTGCGGGGGCACATGTTATGGCAGTGGCCCATGGGCGCGGCGACGAACGTCGCGGAGACAATACTTGGTGCTGGGGCACATGTCATGGAAGTGGCGCATGGGCGTGGCGACAAAAGTCGCGGAGACAATACTTGATGTCGGGGCACATGTCATGAGAATGGCACGGCGACTAACGTCGTGGAGACAATACTTGGTACCGGAGCATGTGTTATGAAAGTGGTGCGGTGACGAATGTCGTGAAGAAATACTTGGTGCCGGGGGCACGTATCATGACGATGGCACACGGGCGCGGCGATGAACGTCGCGAAGTCGGCGCACAGACGAGCGTCGGGTGACGAACGTCGCGACGATGGTATGTTAGTAGAGTGTACCTGTCATAACAAGATAATGAATGCAACATGTAGTAATGACAAAGTTGGGAGTGATGGCATGAGGTCGTCGGCGACGTGTTATTCGGTGGAAGTGCGCGACTTTGGGTGATGGGCATCGCGGGAGCGGTATGCGGTCATGGACGACGGAAGTCACGAGGTTGATGCACGACGGACGTCATGAGGTTGATGGTCAATGGACGTCATGAGGTTCATGCATGATGGACGTTGCGAGGTTGATGAACGACGGACGTTGTGAGGTTAATGTACGAACGTCCGTAAACATCGCGGAGGTGCAAAGACTTGAGAAAACAAGTGCGTGCGGGAGGGGAGGCCATAGGCCAAAGATTGGAGGAAGGCAAAGGCCACCACCCCTGGGGAGGTCGAGGCTGACTCCTTGGTGAGGCCGAGACCGACCCTAAGGGGTGGCCAAGGCCAATGGCCAACTCCCATGAAGGGAGGCCAAGGCCACTCCCCCTTTCGGTGAACTTCGGGCGCGCCGACGGTAGGTGTTTTGATGGGCAATGACGAATTCAAAAGTTGCATTACGACAAGCGTGCTGACGTGAATTGTACCCATGTGACAAACAAGGTGCCAAAGTCACATACAAAGCATGCGAAACGAACAAAGCGCGAAAAAGGACCTTGGGCAAAAAGTGAAGAACCGGGAGGGGAAGGCCAAAGCCAACCCCCCATGGGAGGCCGAGGCCGACCCCATGGCCTTGGGTGAGGCCATGGCTGACCCCATGGCCTTGGGTGAGGCCGTGGCTGACCCCATGGCCTTGGGTGAGGCCGAGGCCGACCCCATGGGGTTGGCCAATGTCTTTGCCCCTTGACCCCGTTGCCCCCAGTTGCGCCATCGGTCGAAGTTTTTGGTGAAAAAGTTCTCGGGTGGTTTTGGTGTAACAAACATGCTACTGTGAGTGACGTTGATGTAAAATAATTGGTGACTAAGTCGGCGTGAGGCGTGTGAAGCACAGAATGCACGTGCCTTGGGCGCGCACTTTGACCAGTTCGAAGTGTTGAAGAATTGACTATTAAATTTGTTGACGTGTTCGCGTGAAATGAGACCCTTATTGGGCCCTTGGGTACGACCAAAATAGGTTGGGAACAAGAAGCAAAGGAACTAAAAAGAAGAGTTGGAGAAAAATAAGCTATTTATAGGAAGAAGTCCTAAGTTGGCAAATTACATTAACACTCTCCAAAGTTTAGATACTTATTCAAAATGTACCCAAAACTTTCTAATATTTACGAAAAGAAAATCTAACATTCTTATTCGAAAAAACTATTCCTTCGACAAAAAAAGGGGTTTCCATTCGACTGAATTATTCAGTTGCAAAATTGCCATCTTTACATATGCTCATTTCATTCGACCGAACCATTTTGTTAGACCGAAAGGGTTTCATTCGGCCGAATCCTTCAGTCACGAAATTGTCTTATTCCTTGATTCTCCTGAAATGGTCCTTCAATCGACCGAAAACTTTTCATTCGAAGCGAACACTTTTCATTCGAATGAATCTTTTAGAGATGGTTTATCGACCATTTTCATCTAATAATTTATCCCTTAATTTATTTTCAAATAATATGACCCCTAATAGCATAAAAGGGGGCTCTTACATTCTCCCCACCTTAACAAAATTCTATCCCCAGAATTAAACGTATCTTAATCATCAAAAAGTTGAGCGTGCTTCTTGCGCGTATCATTTTCGAGTTCCCAAGTGGCTTTCCTCTCAGAATGGTTACGCCATAGTACCTTCACAAAAGCTATCCTCTTAGAGCTCATGACACGTTCATCGCGCGCCAAAATGCGATCCAGTTGCTCCTCATAAGAGAGATCTTCCTTAACTTGAATAGGCTCAAACTTAATAACATGCAAAGGGTCAAAAACATACTTCATCAAGGTTGAAACATGGAAAATATTATGTATTCTTGACAAATTAGGAGAGAAGCTCAACGATAAGCAAGTGTACCAATTCGCTCCAAGATTTCAAATGGTCCAAAGTACCTTTCAGATAGCTTCCCTTTCTTTCCGAACCTCAAGACTCCCTTCCACGGGGATACTCGCAAAAACACATGATCACCAACATCAAATTCGAGCTCACGACATCTCATATTTGCATAACTCTTCTGTCGACTCTGTGTAGTCTTAAGTTTGTTCTTAATCACTTGGATTTTGTCGGCAGTGTTATGAATGATTTCTGGACCTATTAGTTTTCTTTCTCCAACCTTACTCCAACAAATTGGTGATCGACACCTTTTTTCATATAGAGCCTCAAATGGTGCAATCTAGATGCTGGTATAACTATAATATAAGCAAATTCTATCAATGGTAAATGATCATCCCAATTACCTAGAAAATCCATTACACAAGCTCGCAACATATCCTCCAATGTCTGGATAGTTCACTCAGATTGCCCGTCCATTTGTGGATGGAAAGCTGTGCTAAGATTTAGTCGTGTACCCATGGCCTCTTGTAAACAGCCCCAAAAGTGTGAGGTAAATCGAGGGTCTCTCTTTGACACAATAGATAAGGGCATTCCAGGCAACCTAAGTATTTCTCGAATGTACAATTTAGCAAGTACCTCAATCAAACCCTTGTTCCTTGTGGCTAAAAAGTGAGCTGATTTAGTCAACCGGTCAACTATCACCCATATTGCATCATATCGCTTTGTAGTTAGCGGCAGTCCAACCACAAAATACTTTGTTATATGCTCTACTTCCACTTCGGAATAACAAGTGGTTGCAATTTTCCAATGGGTCTCTGATGTTTTACTTTAATCCGCTGACAAACCAAACATCTAGCCACAAAGTTTGCTGCCTTTCTTTTCATGTTGTTCCACCAATAAACATCCTGCAAATTTTGGTACATCTTGGTACTACCCGAGTGAACTGCGAAAGGTGAATTGTGAGTCTCTGAGAGAATCTCCTTCTTCAATTTCAGATTCGAAGGGACGCACAGTCTAGAATCCATACGAAGATTACCCTCATTATCCAATCTAACATCTGTGTAACCACCTTCTTTCACGCTTTTACTAATCTTGGCCAATTCAGGCAGGGTCTGACGCTTGAGCCATCTTAACTCTCTCTATCAATGATGGTTGAACCTGAAAATGTGCTAAATACTCTCTAGAATGAGGAAATCTTACCTCAACTTTTAACTTCTCCAATTCTTCCAAGAATTGAGGTTATGTATTAAACATGGCAGAAAGTCTTCCCATACTCCTCCTACTTAGCGCATCCGCCACAACATTAGCCTTACCTGGATGGTACAAAATGGTGCAATCATAGTCCTTCAACAATTCCAACCGCCGTCTCTGTCTCATGTTCAACTCCTTTTACGTGAAGATGTATTTCAAACTCTTATGATCCGCATGGATTTTACACTATTCACCATACAAATAATGATGCCAAATCCTTAGTGCAAAAATCACAGCTACCAGTTCTAAGTCATGGGTAGGATAATTCAGTTCATGTTGTTTAAGTTGTATGGATGCATAAGCAATTACCTTACCCTGATGCATAAGCACACAACCGAGTCCATGTAGTGATGCATCACTATAGATGACGAACCCTCCAGATTCAGATGGCAGTATTAAGACTGATGCCAAAATCAAACACCTTTTCAAATCTTGAAAGCTCTTTTCACATTCATCTATCCACAAAAACTTAGCATACTTTCTTGTCAACTGGGCAAAGGAATAGATATACGAGAAAAACTTTCAACAAACCTTCTATTATAACCTGCCAAAGCTTCTAATCTCCGTCATAGAGGTCGGTCTCTCCCAGTTCACAATTGTTTCAACCTTAGCAAGATCCACCGATATCCCATATGTAGTCACTACACGACCTAAGAAAGAAACCTGTTCTAACCAAAACTCACACTTATTGAACTTAGCATAAAGTTTGTGCTCCCTCAAAATCTGCAAAACTATAGTCAAATGTTTCTCATGCTCTTCCTCACTCTTGGAATAAACTAAGATATCATCTATAAAGGCAGTCATAAACTGATCCAGGTACTTTTTAAACACTTTGTTCATAAGGTCTATAAATGTGGCCAGAGCATTCATCAAACCAAAAGGCATCATTAAAAATTCCTAATGGCCATACCGTGTCCTAAAAGCAGTCTTCGGTACATCCTCCTTTCTCACCTTAAGCTGATGATATCCCGGTTGAAGATCTATTTTTGAGAAGTGTTGTGCACCTAGAAGTAGAACAAATAGGTCGTCGATTCTAGGTAGTGAATATTTATTTCGGACTGTCAGGCGATTAAGCTCCCTATTGTTATACCCCGAAAATTTTTCTTTTCCTTGTGCGAAATTATGATTTTAAACAAATGAGTTTGTGATCTTTTTGTTAATATTAAGAAAATGGTTGGGAATATTTCTGAAATTTTTGGTCGAATGAATCCTGGATTCATTCGAATCAAACTTGAAAGGTATTGATGCTTTGGAGTTATGGAAAGATTCAATCGAATGAAAAAGGGGTTTTGCTTCAAATGAAAAGTATTTAATTTGAGACAAGCAAGGACTGAAGTTTTCATTCGAATGAAAAGTTTTTGGTCGAATGAAAAGTACTTTTCGGTTGAATGAAAAGTACTAATGAAAACTTTTTTGGTATCATGAAAAGTACTTTTCGGTTGAATAAAAACTTTTTGGTATCATGAAAAGTACTTTTCGGTTGAATAAAAACTTTTCGGCTGAATGGAAAGTACTTTTCGGTTGAATGAAAACTTTTCGGTCGAATGAAAAGTACTTTTTCGTTGAATAAAAAGTTTTTGGCCGAATGAAAAGTACTTTTCGGTTAAATGAAAAGTACTAATGAAAATTTTTCGGTCGAATGAAAAGTACTAATCAAAACTTTTCGGTCGAATGAAGATTACTTTTTGGTCGAATGAAAAGTACTTTTCGGTTGACTAAAAACTTTTTGGTCGAATGAAAACTTTTTTTCGGTTGAATGAAAAACAAGTTTCGAAGAAACCATTTTCACCGCTGTCGGATTCGGTCGGATGAAAACTTCTTTTCGGTCGAATGAAAACTTGATTTTTGTCCCATATAAATAGCTTTATTTTTTCCTTTCTAGCCTTTTTGGAGTTTTCTATTCTTTTTCCCTTGTGGTGGAGAGAGAGAGAAGGCATGGAAAGTTCGGGAGTTCAAAGGTGGAGCTTAAGGATTGGTATTTCTCAACGGCTTGATTAAGGTAAGGGTTTGCTTTTGAAATTCGAATCAGTGATGGACAAATCGCTCATGTAAGTCCGTAGTTTCTTTTTGAAATCCAAACTTCTTCAAATGGAGTTAAGTGATTCTTCTTCTCCTTTTGTTTTGAGCTTCATTATGGGTAATATGTTTTTCAATGGTATGATTTGGGAAAATCAAGTTCCGCCGAATATGTTTGACCTCAGAATTTGCCATATTGATATCGTTTGTTTTCATTTCGTAAACTTTGTATACTGTTTGACATGTTTGATATTTGATAATGGTTATCTTGAGATTTTTGTTTTGGTAACTTTATGAGCCATGTCACAGTATATGTGACTTATTTTCGACTTACCCACGTAGATTGAAAGGTGAGCTAGCTCAGGGGAGTTGAGCTAGAGATCGCGATCTTACTTTCTGAACCGGCCTCATATGTCAGGAATGAAATATGAGACCACTTTCTGAATGGCTCCCTAGTGTCTGTCTGCGTACTCAGATATATTTTGACATTTGATATTTGGTCTGATAGTTTATGTCTCCGTACTCAGATATATTTTGACATTTGATATTTGGTCTGACCTCTGTTCAGTCAAAACTGGTGTGCCTTTGAAATATCGTCTTTCAAATATAATTTGACATTCAAAATCTGGTCTGATTATCCGTTCCGTTGAAAAAATTTTGTGCTTCCAAAATTTTATATTCCAGATTTTTTGCTTCCGATTGAGTGGTCCTTTGAGCGACCTTACTGGACATTTGGCTCATTCCCTTATTGTTTTTCCTTTCAGGTGATTAGTAGGTGGGATTTTAGATTTGAAGGGTTAGCTATGTGACCAAGAGTTAGCCGCCTTATTTCAGAGTTAGTATTGACATTTAAGTGTAACAACTAAGATAAGTTGTTATTACTTGAGTTTTGTTTTGAAACTCCGTGTCGGATAACTTGAATCGTACAAAAGGATTGGAGCCACAGTGTTAGTTATTGATGTATTTTGGAAATTTTTAGTGTATGCTCTGATTTACCCTTTTGGAGTCTTCTGATAATTTTAGGATTTAATCTGATCTCTGTTTATCTGACATTAACGCTCCGTAAATAAATTCGGGGCATTACAAATGGTATCAGAGCTTTGGTTTGAGATTCTGTAGACTCCTAAGCCTAAGATATATGTAATTGAGATTAAACCTTGGAAAGATGGAATAAGTTTGGGGAAATTTAATTCCTATTAGAGTATAAGATTGAGATTTGGCCATAAACCTTGGATTTGGGTTGAGTACGCCATCGTAGAATGAATGTTAGTTGTATTTGGAATTTAGATATTTTCCGTATTAATCAAGGAGAATAATTGAAGTATAGGACCATGATCTTTGGATGTCTATGAGTAGCTCTATCAGATAGTGTATGGAAAAAGGTTGTGATCACATGAAATAAATATGCGGTGACAGAGACTTCGTGCGGATTTGAAAGGAAGATTTGGCATTATTATATCATAATGCCCCTTTATTCGGTTGTTTCGATATCCTTTGTGGGCACCTAAGTATTGAACCTAGAAATTTGAAACATATCTATATGTAGATACCTTTATGGAACCATGTGGTGACCTTTATGGTTTATAATTTCGCCCCATCAGTATTGATTACAGATATTTAAGAGTTGACATAATATTCTGGATATGGAACACTTTGATGTTATTTTGGGGGTATGGACTGATTGTCTTCCAATAATGCCAAGATGGATTGCTTTGAAAAAGAGGATGATTATGATCTTCTGAAGAATAATTTTGAAAATTAGAAGCTAGCTATAAAGGCTGTGATTGAGAGATATAAATGATGTGGTAGTTTAAGGGCTTAAACTTCGGTGGATGTGCAATATATGTGAAATTAAGAATAACCTTTTGTAATTGATAAACCAATATGTTTTTCTCTGTGATAAATTTGATAATAGTTTGAACTGGTTTGCTTTGAGGTATCAGGGTGAGCAGCGAAAGCGTGATGGCCTTTGGTATGACGAGTAAGTGCTGGTTGATCTTGGTTATTCATATTGGCTAAGTCGATGTAGTATGCTTCAAATGTTATCTGATGGTTTTGATTTTGATGTCAGAATAAAACTAGATGGGAAAAAGTATTGATCATTAGGTGATCTCATGGTTTGGCTAGTGAATTGCAGAGACATTATGTCGTTGTAAATTTAGTTAAGCCTTAAATTTTGAGTTTGTGATCTTTTGTAGTTGAAAAAAATGGGCAAAAAGTTGAGCTTGATGTTGCCTTAAGTAACCGTGTGTTTGAAGTAATAAAATGTTTTTGGAGTATAGAATCTTGGAATATTCGATGTTGCTGATTTGATCATGGATAATCATAATTGAAAGCCTAACAGTGTGGGTGAAGCATTGGGTGGAAAGCTTACCAATAATTAGCAACTTTAGTTATAAGTTACACTCAGTTGTCAGAGAAATGTTATTAAGAGCGTATTGAAATGGCTCTATTTGTGACTTTGTAAGGGCGTATTGGTTTCAGATGATTTGAATTTTGATTGGAGTAACTTAATTCAGCGTGTTTCATTTGTTAGCCAAGCCAGTTGATCCCACTTCTATTATGGTTGAATTGTTTACTCAAAGTAAAAAACCTAAAGGTCCTAACAGCTAGGATCAGAATATATTTTGAAGAGAAATTGCTTAGTACTTGGTAGACCTCCGGCTTGAAGTTAAGCGTGTTATCCAGATTGTATAAAGTATATGGTTTGGTATATTATCAGAGCAGTGCAGTGGAGGTGTTATGTATTGGAGATTGATTGCATTTGTTAAATTTTTAATATTGTAATTTTAGTTCAGTCCATTTCGTAAGCTAGTTAAGCCATGCATGTTTTGAAGTTAGAATTTCAGTTAATAGTATGAGGAATGTTTTGACTCGTATTGGAAAGCAAGAAGTCAGCTGGTGATTAAAGAGCGTTTTGAATTTCGAGGACGGAATTCTTTTAAGGAGGGGAGAATGTTATACCCCGAAAAATTCTCTTTTCCTTGTGCAAAATTATGATTTTAAGCAAATTAGTTTTGTGATCTTTTTGTTAATATTAAGAAAATGGTTCAGAATATTTTTGAAATTTTCGGTCGAATGAATCGTGGATTCATTCGAATCAAACTTGAAAGGTATTGATTTTTTGGAGTTACGGAAAGATTCAATCGAATGAAAAAGGGGTTTCTCTTCGAATGAAAAGTATTTAATTTGAGAAAAGCAAGGACTGAAGTTTTCATTCGAATGAAAAGTACTTTCGGTTGAATAAAAACTTTTCAGTCGAATGAAAAGTAATTTTCGGTTGAATAAAAACTTTTGGTCGAATGAAAAGTACTTTTCGGTTGAATGAAAACTTTTCCGTTGAATGAAAAGTACTAATGAAAACTTTTTGGTCGAATGAAAAGTACTTTTCGGATGAATAAAAACTTTTCGGTCGAATGAAAAGTACTTTTCGCTTGAATGAAATGAAAAGAACTAATGAAAACTTTTCGGTCGAATGAAAAGTACTTTTTGGTTGAATGAAAAACAAGTTTTGAAGAAACCATTTTCACCGTTGTCGGATTCGGTCGAATGAAAACTTATTTTTGGTCGAATGAAAACTTAATTTTTTTCCCCATATAAATAGCTTTATTTTCCCTTTCTAGCCTTTTTGGAGTTCTCTATTCCTTTCTCCCTTGCGGTGGAGAGAGAGAGAGAGAGGCTTGGGAAGTTCTGGAGTTCTAAGGTGGAGCTTAAGGATTGGTATTTCTCAAGGGCTTGATTAAGGTAAGGGTTTACTTTTGAAATTTGAATCAGCGATGGACCAATCGCTCATGTAAGTCCTTAGTTTCTTTTTGAAATCCGAACTTCTTCAAATGAAGTTAAGCAATTCTTCTTCTCCTTTTGTTTTGAGCTTCATTATGGGTAATATGTTTTTCAATGCTATGATTTGGGAAAATCAAGTTTCGTTGAATTTGTTTGGCCTCAGAATTTGCCATATTGATATCATTTGTTTCAGTGATTGATGATTATCATTATTTCGTAAATTTTGTATATTGTTTGAAATGTTTGATATTTGATAATGGTTATCTTGAGATTTTTGTTTTGGTAACTTTATGAGCCATGTCATAGTGTATGTGACTTATTTCTGACTTACCCACGTGGATTGAAACGTTGGCTAGCTCAGGGGAGTTGAGCTAGAGATCGCGATCTTACTTTCTGAACCAGCCTCATATGTCAGGAATGACGTATGTGACCACTTTCTGAATGGCTCTCTAGTTTCTATCCATGTACTCAGATATATTTTGACATTTTATATTTGGTCTTATAGTGTCTGTCTTCGTACTCAGATATATTTTCACATTTGATGTTTGATCTAACCTCTGTTTAGTCAAAACTGGTGTGCCTTTGAAATATTGTCTTTTAGATATAATTAGACATTCAAAATTTGGTTGATTATCCGTTCCGTTGAAAAAATTTTGTGCTTCCGAAATTTCATTTTCCTGATGTTTTTGCTTCCGATTGATTGGTCCTTTGAGTGACCTTACCGGGCGTTTGACTCATTCCCTTATTGTTTTCCTTTCAGGTGATTAGTAGGTGGGATTTTGGATTTGAAGGGCTAGCTGTGTGACCAAGAGTTAGCAGCCTTATTTTAGAGTTAGTATTGACATTTAAGCGTAACAACTAAGACAAGTTGGTATTACTTGGGTTTTGTTTTGAAACTCCGCGTCAGAGAACTTGAATTGTACAAAGGCTTGAGGCCATTGTGTTAGATATTGATGTATTTTGGGAATTTTTAGTGTATGCTCTGATTTACGCTTTTGGAGTCTTCTGATAATTTTAGGATTTTATCTGATTTCTGTTTATCTGGCATTAACGCTCCGTAAATAAATTCGGGGCATTACACCTATAATAGATACATAAATGCATGCTCCCATCGTTCTTCTTAACAAATAGTACTGGCACACTCCATGGAGACACACGAAGACGAATCATACCTTTGTCTAAGAGTTCTTGTAATTGCTCCTTTAGTTCCTTAGGTTCAGTAGGAGCCAACCGGTAGGGTGCCTTGGAGATAGGTGATGCACGGGGAATCAAATCAATAGTAAACTCAATCTCCCTATTTGGCGGAAGACCTGGAAAGGTTTCTAAAAACTCGTCCGAAAACTCACGAACAACAGGGACATCTTCAAGCCTGACTCCAGTCATGCGAGTGTCATGAATGTGAGCCAAATAACCTCTATAACCCTTCATAAGAAGACGTTTGGCGCGTAGAGACAAAATCAAATTAGGTAGTGTACTGACCCTAGCCCTTGAATCTTAAATTCGGGCTAATTCGGAATTGAAAATAGAACTTCCTTGCTAAAGCAGTCTATCCTGGCGTGATTGTAAGACAACTAATCCATACCCAAAATCACATCGAAATCCTTCATATCCAGCGGGATAAAGTCCACTGACAATACTCTATCATTAATGATGATGGAGCACGAATTATATACTCTAGAGGCAGCCATAGGGTTCTTAATGGGGGTATCAACATAGAGTTCGGTTTCTGAGCTTCTAGGTCTAACAGTCAAATACTCACAAAAAGATGCCAAAACAAATGAGTATGTGGCACCAGGATCTAGTAATGCAAATGCCTTCTTATCACAGACTTTAAAGGTACCTGTTACAACATCATTTGACGATCCTGCCTCACAAGTCGTCATAGCAAAAACTCTGGCACGCCACTCCTGTGCTTTTGGTTTATCATCTTCTTTATTATTCCACTTTAAATCATGAGGTGGCTTAGTGCAGTTTATGGCTATGTGTCCCACTGCTCCGCAATTATAACACGCTCCCGTCTCCTTATAGCGGGGCAAGTTCCCACGATATTTTTCACAAGTAGTGCAATTTCTAGTACCGCCTTGAGTCTGCTGTCTTTGACCCGATCCACCTAACGATCTTCTCTTGAGATTTGATTTTGGTTTCCTTCCACTTGCAAGGTTCTTTTCATTACGATCCCTCTTCTTCCTCTTATCTTCCCAGATGAGCAGTTGTTCATCATAAATGCGATCCAGACGTTGCGCCCCATCGACCACTTATGCATAGGTAGGGTTATCCAAAATGGACATTTGTCGCCTTATCTCAAAGCGTAGTCCTTCTCGAAACTTGCAATTTGGCTTCATCTCTACATACCAAACGTCTTCTGAGGAAGGGTTATAGAGGTTATTTGGCTCATATCCATGACACTCGCGTAATCAGAGTCAGGCTAGAGGACGTCCATGTGGTTCGTGAATTTTCAGAAGTGTTTCCAGAAGACTTGCCGAGTCTTCTGCCAGATAGGGAGATCGAGTTTACAATTGATTTGATTCCTGGTGCAGCACCTATCTCCAAAGCACGCTATAGGTTGGCTCCTACTGAACTTAAGGAACTAAAGGAGCAATTACAAGAACTCTTAGACAAGGGTATGATTCGTTTTAGTGTGTCTCCATGGGGTGCGCCGATACTATTTGTTAAGAAGAAGGATTGGAGCATGCGCTTATGTATCAACTATAGGAAGCTTAAACGTCTGATAGTCCAGAATAAATATCCCCTGCCCTATAATCGACAACCTATTTGATCAACTTCAAGGTGCAAGGTACTTCTCAAAAATAGACCTTCGATCGGGGTACCATCAACTTAAGGTGAAGTAGGAGGGTGTACCAAAGACTGCTTTTAGGATGCAATATGGCCATTACAAATTTTTAGTAATGCCTTTTGGTTTGATGAATGCTCCGGCCGCATTTGTTGACCTTATGAACAAGCTGTTTATGAAGTACCTGGATCAGTTTGTAATTGTCTTTATTGATGATATTTTGATTTATTCCAAGAGTCTCAGAGGAGCATAAAAGATATTTGACTATAGTTTTGCAAATTTTGAGGGAACATAAATTTTATGCCAAATTCAATAAGTGTGAGCTTTGGTTAGAAAAATTTTCTTTCTTGGGTCATGTAGTGACTAAAGATGGGATATGTGTGGATCCTACTAAGATTGAGGAAATTGTGAATTGGGAGAGGCCGACCTCCATGATAGAAATTAGAAGATTCTTGGGACTAGCAGGTTATTATAGGAAGTTTGTCGAAGGTTTCTCTTGTATTTCTATTCCTTTGATCCAGTTGACAAGAAAGTACGTCAAATTTTGGTGGATAGAAAATGTGAAAAGAGTTTGCAAGAATTGAAGAAGCGTTTGATTTTGGCACCAGTCCTGACACTGCCATCCAAATCTAGAGGGCTCGTTATCTATAGTGATGCATTAGATAAGAACTCGGTTGTGTGCTTATGCAACGGGGTAGTGTAATTGCTTATGCTTTCAGACAACTTAAATAGCATGAGCTGAATTATCTTACCCACGACTTGGAACAAGCAGCTGTGATTTTTGCACTAAGAATTTGGCGTCATTATTTGTATGGTGAACCGTACAAACAAGCTTACAATGTACAAAAGATAAACTCAAAATCAAAATAAATATCGCAACGTCTTAGACCTAGGCTGCTCACACGAGTCTACAGAATCACAAACTCAAGCTCTGATACCAACCCTGTCACGCCCCCAAAACGGGAGGCCATGACTGACAACAAACCTGTAAACATACTGCTAAGGTTCTAAAAGCAACGGTATAAAGAGAGCACTAAAAGCCTCTAACATAAGGTACTTCCATATTTAACAAAATTCTACGACAATACATTCCCAAAATATTCTCTTACAAAATGATTTCTATGCGCAGCGGATAAACAAATGTTCCAATACATTTACATTGAATGACCCCTATCCGTATAAGATTTTCAAAGTACGGATACAAAAATTTTAATGATAAGCAAAAGTCAAAGAACTCCAAGGCTGCCATAACATTCAATTGTCACTCTCTTCACTTGTGGCAAAGGCAAGGTAAGAAAGAAAAAGGGTGAGCTGAATTAGCACAGTAAGGTAGCTGAATAGCAAGATACCAAGCATAAACTAACAGAAACGAATGGCAATATTAGATGGAAAAGAGCAAATCATGTCTTACTATCGAATATTGGAGCAACAAAGTTAAGCATTTAACCCCAATACATGTTAATTATATTTCGTTTATGCTATAACCATGAGATGACTATGATGGTCATAAGACCCAAATATAGAACCAAACATACAAACATCAAACGTGTACTATCGGAGCGCACTAGGAGTCTTTGGCTCTCTAGCATAACAAACATATGTCCAAAGGACCCTTTGAATTTGAGAGTTGTTCAACATAGTCAATGTCAATCCTGAATTGACGGTCACAAATGTACAAAGCCGTCATTCTAAAATACGATGATGGTTTTTCAAAGGATTTCAAAACATACACAAATCATCTGAGAGACAGTTCTTTCAAAAATACACTGAAGATTTCTCAAAAAGATTTCAACACGAGCACAAGTTATTTGAGAGAATACTTTCCAGTCATTTTCGTAACAGTCACGGCAATATACAGAGTAGATAAAATAAAAAACTAACGTTGATCCTGAGCGATTGCAATGCCATGCCAGCAAGCTAAAAGACTCTATACATGCATGGTGTACCAAAATATAATCACTAGTCCCATTGGGTACTAGCCTGCATTTCATGTAGGATTCAGACCAGTCTTATTATGCCCTCCCATAAAACAGAAACCCAAGTCAACACAGAAAAATTAACAATATCAATGAGCATTAACATTAGCTCAATTCACCGAAATCAGATTGGATTACAATAACCATAACATACCGAAATAAGTCATCATTCGGAATTCCAGAAGAAAATCACAAATAAACAGCAAAACGATTGCGAATAGTTATCGGATTTAGACATAACTAATAGATAGAAACAATTATCAAATTTGCTCAGCATGCAATACAGGCAAGCATTACAGGATTTTCAAATAATCGATTCTGGTTCAACATTGGAGTTTTCTGGGCAATAACATGTTGATATCAGTAAAAAATTCCAGAGTTCGGCATTAGCCATAAGTAGATCAAATGAGCACTTATTAGTATGAGTTATCAAAATAAGGGTTCAGATGAAAGTCCTTACCCAGGATTCAGATAGAATCCCTTACCTGGATCCGCAACTAGATTATCCAAACCGAAAAGTCTGTAACTTTAACCTAAACGGAATAATCAAATCATTAGAACACAGGCTATAGCAATATATTATAACTTAATACGGACTCACGCATACTCCAGAAATGAACCCTACCGGGTATGTAAAATTATCGAAACGCCCCTGAGGTGAAAAATTACCAAAACGCCCCTATAAGACTTAAATCACCAAAATGGTCTTCTCGTAAGTAGAATCACTATAATAACCTTCATACACAATTTTACCTAAAAATACATTTCGTAAGTCAAATTATCAAAATACCCACTCGGGTGGTTAATTACCAAAATGCCCCTGGGAGTTTTGAGCACCAAAAAAATTTCAGAAATAACTTAAAACAATATTTTTAACATCCTGAAGTCATTTCTGGGCTAAAAAGTATTTTAGAGAATTTGTTCCTGAGAATCTCGAATCGGTGTCCGGATGAAATGCTCAGAAGCCAGTTTCCCTAAAAATACCTAGCAGCCACGAAATGAATCAAAATTTTAGTTAATGAATCATATCAGTAAAATAAGGTTTTCATAAAATTTTTAGATTAAAATAACTTGGTTTGGTTTGCTAATTAAATCAAAAAAAATTCTAATTGATACCCCAATTTACTGCCCTTCGCGGACATCGAAAATTTTCAAAAAATTTCAGAGCGTACATCTCGTAAAAATATCCGGGATTACTGTTTTGGACTTTGTCCACTTTTGGACTGAACTATTTATAAAAAATCAGGTTAAAAATTGATTACTTAATTTCTAGCTTTAGCGACAATTATGTTACTATTCAGATTAAGCACACCTAGTATTTCACCTAAAACACACACATCTTCTTCAACCTTCAACTGTCGAGATGCTCCTTCCACACCCACTTCACGAACACCAATTGATTCACTTTTAACACCGTCCAAATCACTATAAATGCATTATACTACCTTAATTACACTCTAACACACCCTTAAACACCCAATTCACACACCCGTAACCAAGAATAGCCATGAACACACGCACACCCTGCACCTACGCACACAATATCCATTCCACTCCCATTTGTCGGCTATATATACAACACCAAAATCATTTCTCTCCTCCTGAAACATCATATTTCCTCTCAAATCCCTAATCATGTTCATAACCTTCCACAATTAAACCCAAATATATATACACTTACATACACACTGTAACATACACACACACACACACATAGCACCACTGCACCACCACAATTCCTCTTCTTTAATTATTTCAAGCCCGAAAATCAATTAAACATGAATATATCCTCCCAAAATCACATTAATCATAACCAAAATCCTCACCTGAAACATCCACTCCCAGAAGATATCTTTTTGCGCAGCTATGTTCATGGCTTACTTACGTGCTCCATGGTTATGAAACACACATAAGTACCTTAAACACACACTAGGATGTGCACACTAGAGATTTGAGTGGTTCACCTGCTGAAAGATGGCAAAAATCCCTTTTGTTTTCCTTCGGTTTTCCCCTTTCTTGAGCCCTGTTCTACTTTTCTTCTCTTTGTTTCTGTTCTCTATTTTTTCCTTCTTCCTTTCCCAAAATGGAAAGGTTCTTTTCTTCTTTTTTTTCTTTCTTTCCATTTAGGATAGAACTAAACCAACATAAAAAAATAACATTAGATGATTCATCACAGGAGGTGGCATCTCCATACCCCAAATTTCTAAAAAAATTGACACATAAGGCTAAATTTTATAAAATTACAAAATAGCCCCTCAAGTTTGAAAATTTACAAAAATGACCCCAAAAGTTTTAAAAATTACACTCTTGCCCTAAGATTCTTCTAATATTTAATAATTTAATTAAATGTCACTAAAACATACATTGTCACTCTTTTTATTATTTTTTTCATCACCAAAACATTAATTTACAATTATGGCCCAAAGTTTTAAAAATTATATTTTTATTCCGAAATCTTTTTAGACTTCGATACCCTACTAACACACGAGCATTGCCCAAAATTATCATATGTTTATTTTTTAAAGTACCGATGGTTATTTTAACCTGCTCCCGAGGTTCGAGATATTACAATTCAGGCCCACTTCGGCTTAGTGATATTGAGATCCAGATAGAGTTCTAAAATTCAATTGGGGCATGATGTGGGATTTAGAAGAGCGGAAGTTGTAGGGACTCGATCAGCTCAGAGTACTAGATTTGGACCATCGCCTAATTCTGGAGTTTCATTTACACAGTGTACTGGTACGGATGGCTGGTCAGCTTTTTCGGCACCCCATGTTTCATGCAAGGTAGAAGTCAAAGTGGTGAGTTATGCTAAAGATTTACCAGATGATGTTTTAGGCAGCAGTATGCAGCATCAGGTGCGAAATTTGGTAATTGTTAGAAATAATCAGTCAACTTCCCGTCCCACGCCTACAGCTAGTGCATTAATAAGCAGAGGTCCTCGTTGGGGAAGAGGACACGGTCGATAGGGGCAGACTCAGCACCCCAAGTCCCACTGAGGCAGAGGCCCGGGACATTGGCTGGACTTCATTTATGGTCACTCAAGATGCTACTACATCTGAGGATATAGTGTCAAGTAAACTACAGGTAAATGCATTAAATGCTCGTATAATGCTTAATTTTGGAATGACATCATCTTTGGTATCCCTTACTCTTGCATAGCGGTCGAGGGTTAAAACCCATCCTTAGGAACTGATCTTCTGATAACTACTCTGTTGGAAGAGTGTTTGATTGTTTCGCGATTTTCTATTATTATACCATCTATGTTTGGAATAGAGTTCCTTTAACGGACCTCATTCCATTTGTTGTTTAGGATTTTGATATCATACTAGGTATGAATTTGTGATTTTCTAATCACACATCCATATATTGTCAGGGAAAACCCAAGTCGTATTTGAAAATTTTATGCGGTATGAGCAGTAGTTAAGTTGGTGATTTTATTTATGAATAAAAATAGTGTTTTGGAAAATGACTGGTGTTAAGACTGAAAGTTTGATTTAAGGATACGAGAAGAAATTTAGAATTTTACTCTATTATCTCATTCATTCTTTTGCATATTATACTCAAGTGCGACTTAATTGAATGCCAACTTACTCTAAGATGTCAGGAAAGATGTCATTCATATTCAGTTGGCTTATCCCTTCTTTAGAATATTTATTTATTTTATTTTTGAATCTATTTGGACTTGATGTAATAGTATCTGGCCCACTAGCCATGGAAAAGTTACGAATTCCATTAAGGACCAATAATTCTTACTAATTGTAATTGCTTCGAGTCATTGGGATGACTTTGCTTCATCAGACCTATGCCATTGTTTTTGTACTTGTCATTTTTCTGGAATGTCGTACCTTTGCATTGCGAATCTTGAGAACCAATAGGTATGATTTTGTTAAGATTTTTGTGTTTTGATTGCCTGATTACTATTATTTGGCCCCTAAATATTATTCGATGATCTGGAAATCGGCAATATGTTAAGTACGTGTATCTTTACTTGATTTAGGATTTGTATAGTTTCACCTGCCTAATATGCGGTTAGGTAGATTTCTAAGCCTCAAATAATCTGTGAGCGAGAATAGACTCCGGAAATGTAGATTAAGTTTAGATGAGCTATTCGATTATTCGGTATAACATTGAGATCTTGGCATAACACATGATAATAGACCATACGTTACTCGCTTTTAAAACTGAAAGATTTTAGACGCTTAACTGAAACAGATGATTGGAGGATAAGACTAGTAGATTTTTTTAAATAACGTGACTTGGAATCAAAAGTGATGTGATAATTTAGAACCTTGAACTTTAGAGGATGTGCAAGACATGTGAGTGCAAAATCATATTTCGTGTTGTGATAAGATAACACATCTCTCCGTAATGATTTCGGTAATAGTTCGGACCCATTTGATTTAAGACACCAGAGAGTGTAGCGAAACCATAGTGATTACAGTTCTCCGTCGCTCTATGAAGTGTATGCAAAATCATAGGTATGTAATACATAGATGTGTTAAGATGACACGTCCCTCGGTGATGAATTCGACAACAGTTTGGACTCGCTGTGTTTAGATGTTGGAGTGCACAGTGAAAGCCTAGTAGCTACAGTTTTGCTATTTGGTGTGAGGTGTAAGGTTTATAGAAATTGGTTCTCCTATTCATGTTAGCTTTGGTAGGGTGCAAGTCATGTATGACCATCCTTTGCTATTTTAGTACACCTTAAACTTGAGGTTAAGCTTGCCATCATTTAGTGGATGGTACAAACGATATAGCCTCTGGTATTGTACAACAAAGTGCAGTGGAAGCCTGTTGTATTAGAGGTTGATTCAATTCATCATATAATGAATTCAGAGTACATAGTTCGATGGGTTTTGTATTAGCTAAGTCACTGTTCGTGAAGTTCTGGATGGTTAAAGTGCAAGTGCTAACTTGATAGGTTTGAGTTAATACTACGAAAAGACATTTAAATGATTGCCTTTGGGTATTTGTGGGATAGGAATCTAGATTTAAGAGTAAGGGGTAGCTTAGCTATGCTGTGACAGTTATCAGAGTGGCACAGCAGAGGCGCAGCACCTGGACATAATGACTGATAGGAAATCTGAGATCAAATTTCAAAGATGAGATTTTTATCAGAGAACCAAAAAAATAATCGGGCATTAAATTTGAGTAATGCTTGGGTATTAGTGGAGAATGGAAGCTTAAAAGAATTTTGAGTCAAAAATATAATTTTGAAAACTTCTGGGGTCATTTTGTAATTTTAAAAAACTTTGGGGGCATAAATATAAATTGGAGATGAAAAATAAAATACAATGAGTGATGGTATATGTTTTAGCGATGTCTTACTAAATTAATAAAGCTTAGGAAATTTTTTGGGGCTTAAATGTAATTACATGAAGTTTGGGGTCATTTTGCAAACATGGAAATTGGGGGGGGGGGGGGAGGCCAAATTGTAATTTTGAAAAGTATTCACTTATGTGTCAAATTTTAGAAACCATTCTATAAATTGATGCCACCTCTTGCTCGTTGCTTTGTAACTAATCCAGTATTATTATAAAATATAGGATAGGATAAGGGCATAAAGAAGAATTAAAGAAACAAAAATAAAAGAAAAAAAAAACAACAAACAATTCGGGAAAACAAAGGAAAAAAAAAAGAGCAGTGGAGAGAAACAAAAACAGAGAAGCAGCAAAAGTAGGGAGCTCGGGGAAGGGGAAGAAAGAAGAGAATTCGGGGTAAAAAAAATCCTAGGGGTAATCCCTCTTCCTCTCTAGGAAATTTTAATGTGTAAATTTGCACGTGGCTGTGTGCCGTGGGTGCAGTGTGTGTGTTGGTGGGGTGTATTCAAGGCTGCCAAGGGTATGGGTGAATTATATATTATAGTCTGTGTAATTGTGTGCTATTAATGTGTGTGTATACTAAAGTGGAGAGTCCGAGAGTCTGTGTGTGTTTCAGTGTGTCTCCATGACTGTGTGTTACGGGTGTGATGGTGTGTGCGTGTAAGTGTGTATGTAGGTGTTAATTGTGTGTATATAAATGTGTTTAGATGGGCATTGTACATGTTTTGGTGGGTGTATTATATATATAGTGGTTGGGCGTGAATTAGGGGTGTGGAAATGGTTTCGGCAGAGGGGGGAGAGGTTGAGGAAGATGTGTGTAAATAGGGTGTTTTAGTGTGTTTTAATTTGAATAGTGTTTGTTTTTGTTGCTAAAAGTGGGGGCTAAGTAACGTAGTTTTAATCGTTTTGCTATAAATAGCAAGGATCAAAATTAGACCAAGTCCAAAATAGTAACCCCGTTATTTTTATGAGACTTACACCCTAGAAATTTTTGAGAATTTCGCTGTTAACGAAGAATGTTAAATTAGGCTATTGATTAGAAAACATTTACTGATTTAATTAGCATACCAAATTAGGTTATTTTAATTTGAAAATTTTAGAAAAATTTTATTTTACTAATTTGTTTTATACTCTAAAATTTCATGCCATTTCAAAGCCGTAGGTATTTTTAGCCGAATCGGCTTCTAAGTGCTCTACCCAGACACTGGTTCGGGATTTTCGGACGAAAATTTTTTAAAATACTTTTTAGCCATAAAATGACTTCATGGTGTTAAAATAGTGTTTTAAGATGTTTTTCAGATTTTTCTAGTGCTGGGAACCTCTAGGGGTATTTTTGATAATTTGTCACCCCGAGGGGCGGTATTTTGGTAATTTTACATGTAAAAGGTATTTTTTTGCATAAATTCACATACGGTAAGGTTATTTTAGTGATTCTACTTACAGGAAGCCATTTTAGTTATTAGTCTGAGAGGGGCATTTTGGTAATTTTACACCTAAGGGCATTTTGATAATTTTACATTCCCGATGAGGGAGATTCCTTTGGGAGTATGCGTGAGTTCGTATTAAGTTACAACATTATAATATAGACTGTATTCTAATAAGTTGATTGTTTTCTTTAGGGTAAAGTTAAAGACTTTCGGTTAAGATAATCTAGCTACGGATCCAGGGAAGGGTTTCTATCTGAACCCTGAGTAAAGACTTTCATCCGAACCCTTATTTTGATAACTCATACTCATAAGTACTCCTTTGATTTACTTATTACTAATGCCGAACAATGAATTATATATTGATATCAGCATGTTATTGCTCTTAAAACCCCAATATTGAACCTAAATCAATTGTTTATAAATCTTATCGATGCTCGCCTATTGTTGCATGCTGAGCATATTCCATTTGCATTCTTTCTTCTGAACTATTGTGCCTAAATTCAATAACCATTCATAATCATTCCTGCTGTTTGTTGTAGTTATTCTGTTCGTAATCGTTCTTAGTGATTTGAGCTTATGTTAATGCTCATTGATATTGTTGATTTTGTGTTGGCCTGGGAAATCCGTAATGTGGGGAGGCATTATAAGACTGGTTTGAATCTTGTATGGAACGCAGGCTAGCACCTAGTGGGACAAGTAATTATATACTGGTACATCATGCATGTGTACACCATATTGGCTTTGTTAGAATGGCATCGCAATTGCCCTGGATCAACATATTTTTTTATTTTATCTGCACTGCATCTTACTGTGACTGTTACGGAATTGACCGGAAAGGATTGTCTTAAATGGTTTGTGCTTATTTTGAAATCCTTTGGAAAACCATCATTGTATTTTGGAGTGATGGATTTGAAGATGAACTTTATTGATCGTTTTGGAACCCGTCGTGATTGTTACTGCCTAATTTGGTATTTATTTATGATGAATTTTGATCATTTTGAAAATCATTAAGTTTTAGATCGTTTGAAGTAATTTGGAAATGATCGTCGATTGGATTCTTGGAATCGTTTTGTAATTCTTTTTGTTGTCCTTGTACGATCTTACTGAGCTCTCAAAAGCTCACCTTTCATTTGACTCTCTTCTACAGGTGATGATCAGGTGTAACATGTTTGGGAATGAGTTAGAGTCTGTGTGAGATTCTGGTGAATCCACCACTACCATCTAATGAGACCCCTGGGCGAGTCGGTATTGTCAATTGTTCTATAAGGACTAGAGTTTGTAAAGAACCTGGGTTTTAACAATTTAAGTTTAAGCAGTTTTGTAAGCTTGTATATGAGGAATTTGAGTTGATATCAGATTAAATGTTCTGAGGTATGTGTTAATGAATAGAATTATTAGGTTTAACTGAACTGGTAGGTTATGTTTTGGGAGTTCGGGGCGATGGAGCTCTGAATTTCTAGAGCGTTAAACAATAGCAGGCGAGCGTCAATAAGATTTTCAAATAACCGATTCAGGTTTAATGTTGGGATTTTCTTGGCAATACCATGCTGATATCAATGCATAATTCAGTGTTCGACAATAATCATAAGTAAATCGAAAGAATACTAACGAGTATGAGTTATTGAAATAAGGATTTGGAGGGAAGTCCTTACCTAGGGTTCAGATAAAAACCCTTATCTGAATCCGAAATAAGCTAGTCTAACTAGAAAATCTGTTGCTTTAACCAAAATGGAATAACCCAATTATTAGTATACAATATAGACTGCAATATTATGAATTCAAGACTGACTCACACATCCTCCCAGAACGACCCCCTCACCGATTATGTAAAACTACCAAAATGCCCCTTATGTATAAAATTACTAAAAATACACTTTCGTACTTATATTACCAAAACAGTCTTTCTGTAAGTAAAATAACCAAAATATCCTTACCGTATGTGAATTACTCAAAAATACCTTTTATAGGTAAAATACCAAAACACCCCCTTTGGGTGGCAATTTACCAATATACTCCCTGGGGATTCCCGGTACCGAAAAATATTAAAACACATCAAAATACGATTTTAAGCATCCTGAAGTCATTTTTGGTTTAAAAAGTATTTTATAAAATTTTAGCCCAGAAATCCCAAACCGGTGTCCTGACCAAGCGCTCGGATGCCGGTTCTGTTAGAAATAGCAATTAACTTGGGAATGACATGGAATTTTAGGTAATGAAATCTCTCAGTAAAATAAGATTTCGCTAGAATTTTCAGATTAAAATGACTTGGTTTGGTATGCTAAATAAATCGGGAATTCCTTCTAATAGATACCCTAATTAGAATCCTTTGCGGACATTAAAAATTCTCAAAAATTTGCAGAGCATACGTTTCATAAAAATATTGGGGTTACAGTTTTGAATTTTGTCAAATCTTGACCCTAACTATTTATAAAAATTCGGACAACTCTGCCTAACCTATCTCCCCCCCTAGCGACAATTACGGTCACTGGTCAGATTCAAACACACACTATTACACCTTTTGCACACGTGCGCGCGCGCACACACACACACACACACACAACTACTTTTTCCCCTCTTTGTCGAGGCACCCACAAACACACACACAATTTACACACACTGATACCCATAAACACACACTCGAAACACATACACACTCTGTTACACCAATACCCATGGTTACACACTGAAACACACATAATCACTCACTGAAAACACTCACTAACCCTCCCTTGTTTCATGCATACACACACTTACACACAATTCATCATTTAATACTCACACACACACACACACACACACACACACACACACACACACACTATTATCACTAAAACACCACATACATGCACACACTTGCACATAGCACAACAACAAGGCTATTGTTGTGTTTCCCCTTCCCATTCATCCCTGTTCACACACAGACACGTGAACTGCATGCTACACCTCTCAACACCCTTACTCATACACTGGAACCCGTAACTACGGCGTAAACACACACATACACTTAAGAACACACACACACACACACACCCCCTAAATTATCACACTAAAATGAATGTGAAAAGGAAAAGATTCAATTCTCTCTCTCTCTCTCTTCCCACCCCTTCTTCTTCCCTCCATTTTCTTCTCTGTTCTTCTGTTTTTTGCTACTGTTCTTCTTCTTTTTTTCCTTCTTTTCTTTCCTATTTTCTTTTATTTTATTTTACTTTCATTTAAATTTCATATAATATAATAACGATTACTATATAATATAACTGGATTAGTCGTCCTAAATTAAGTAGGAGGTGGCATCACTAGGATCAATTTCTTGACACATTAGGGAACACTTTTCCAAAATTGCACATTAGCCGCCAAAGTTTTTCAAAATTACAAAATGACCCCTGAAGTTTTTAAAATTACATTTTTCCCAAAAACTTTTCTAATCATTATTAATTATACACATATGTATACATACATATATATATACACAAATATATATATACACACATATACACACACATACACAATATATATATATATATATATATATATATATATATATATATATATATATATGTGTGTGTGTGTGTGTGTGTGTGTGTGTGTATAGACACACATACGTATATATATACACACACACACACACACACACGTGTATATATATGTGTGTGTGTATGTATATATGTATATATACACATATATTAATATATATATATACATACATATACACACACATATATTAATACCACACACACACACACACACACACACACACACATATATATATATATATATATATATATATATATATATATATAACACTCGCACACCCCCCCTCCACTCATTTCATTATTTTTCACTTAAAACAATAATTTAAAGTTTGGTCCCCAAAGTTCCTATATTTACAAATGGCCCCAAAAACTTTACAAAATTACATTTTCACCTCAATATCACTTTAACATTCCACACTCTACTAATACCGAGCATCGCTCAAAATTAACGCATGTTTATTTTGTTTTATTTTAATTATTTTTTCTTTTCGGGTGATAGATAGTTACTTTAACCTACTCGAAAAAGTGGGGGATATTACAGCACTTGGGTCGCCACCATGCTATACAAGATATATGGGAAGTCTATGGTCATGACGTAGCCCCTAAAGAGGCCGTGGGATCCGTCGACAAGGAGGATAAAGATTATGAAGGAGAGCAAGATAAGGAGAGCAGGATGAGGAGGATGAAGAATATGAAGAAAGGCCACTTGGGTCGGCACCATGCTGGACTCATCTCCTGATGTTGAGGATGAAGATTATGAAGAAGAGTAGGATAAGGAGGCCTTGGGATCCATCGATGAGGAGGAGCCAAGCCCAAAGAAGTCCTCGAAGAAGTGAATTAGACTTTAAGCTAGTTAGATCTTAGCTTAGGTTACGGTTAGGAGTTCATTAGGAACTCTGTGAACAATTACTTTTCATGTTCTGGATTTTTTCTTTTTAGTAATGATTTATTTCCTAGTGAAAATTCCTATTTAAAATGTTCTTTATTTTGATGTATATGCACTCACATTGTACAGAAAGAAAGGAGGTTGGGGAAATAAATAGGAGTTGTATTGCTTGAAAACAAGTATAGGTTTGGCCTTCAAATAGGCCAATCTTACCAAAATTATCTTAACACCGACCAGTAGGACACTTCCAATTTTTTATTCCGGGCATAAAATCGGTCAATTGAAAAAAAAAAAAAGGAACTTTATTTTTAAGGTAAAATCGGACGGTTGGTAAGAAAGAAATTTTTTTTACAACCAAAGATAAAAGAGGAAAAATCTGCCAGTTTGCCGAAAACCGTTTGTTTTCTCCGATAATTTTTTAAAATTTTCAATCCTATCCCTATACAACATAGGATTTTCTTCTAATATATATTTGACATACACCCTTCATGGAAGGCAAACAACTCTGATTTTCACAGGCGAACCCCAGTGGCTTTCGAAGACAATCCAACAATTTGAGATTCAATTCTGATAATTTGTTAATTCTTTCAATAAGTTAGAACTCATTCATTAGATGGATGTTTTCGTCTAAAAGAGATCATGAGTCTGCTTATAGTTATCGTCCATAAGGATATTATCTGGGTAGCTTGTAAATATCGGGATCATAAAGATCATGTGTTTTGGTTGTGCCTTAATGAGCTTTGCCTTACATATGAGGTATTTGCGCCTTACTGGATATTGCCATGGAATTACCCATCGCTATTCTTGTCATCCAAGAGGGATATCACATATCCCTTGTGAGCTAGTTATAGGTTAGCACGGAGCAGGCTATATCTTTTATTCACAATAAGCACACTCTACTTTCTTCCCTGATGGATTATTTTTTGATAAGCGAACAATTATGATAAGCAATATACGAGTGGTCGGGTTGCTGCTTTGGCACTGTCTAGTTGTCAAGTATCTTATTGTTGTGGGCCAGGAATTGCTGATGTTAGGCTAATGGACCTCTTGCCTCAAGTAACTTTGGAAGGGAGAACATTAATTTCAGTAGTGGTAGCGAAAACCACCAATGCTATTACCTAAGTGCAGAGAGATAATAGTGCAGCTTTCATGGGTAGCCACTTGCTTTTCAAAATATGGTTCTTGGATCACATGTCATTGTTAGCTGCAGTTGCTGAGGTAGGGTACCATCGTCATTAATTCTGTGGTAAGCCCTCTCTCTTTGAGGGTCGTTCAAGTATTGATGCCTGGACCCGATTTTTCTTTATCAAAGAATTCAGGAAATTCCGTTGGTATTGCAACTGGCGAAGGACTCATGACCTATTCTGCTGACTCATGGGTAATCACTATGTCTGCCTCATAGGACTACATTCCTCATTTTTTTATTTCATTTGTCAGATTCTTAGTAAGTCTAGTTTACGAGCAGATCATTCTGGCATCTTATAACATTTTCTTCCTAGTGCGAGAACTCACTCCCTCTTTCATTTGGACTATGGACTATTTGTCAAGGTTGGGAGACCCACCCATATCATCATTGTTCCATAGAGGCTTGGGTGTAGATTAATGGTACAGACTCTGATCCTCCCTCACTGATAGATTCTTATATTAATTGGCTCTAGCCTCGCATTCGGGAGACGGTTTTGGCTACCAAGAAACAGTTACGAGTTAAATTAGATTGGGATTTCCAAGTAACAATGAAATCAAATTTCTCGAAAAGGCTAAAGAAGAAGCTTGTTCACAAGAATGTTTAGGGCCAATCAATAGGATTTCCCTAATCCTTATCGTAGCCGCTCATGGTTATTTTGGTCCGACTCCTAGGACTCTCGTAAGTTATTACAAAGTACAGTTCAGGACTTCCATTGACCTCAGATGAATAAGGTGACCATTATTACATGGATTTGGAAATATTAGGTCGCTCTCAGATGATTGAAGAAAAGTTTGATGCGGATGTGAATTTGATAAGGGCCTTACACTCTGACGATAGACGGTCTTTACCAACGACGAATGATAATCCCTAAAGAAAACGATAGACTGCTAAGGCTATTCTGGACTCTAAAGATTAGGTTGATGCTTCTATTCAAGGAAATGTTGATGGAAGGCGAGGAGATAGGGTCAAGATTGAAAAAATAGGGAACAGTTTGGTGAATGAAGCCGAAAATAAAAAGGCAAGCATCCTTCCACTAGAGGGCTAACTTTTAGAAGGAAAGATAAGCAGAAATTTGGCTCGACTATTTTGATGGATGGGGATAATCATCCTTCCTGGGAAAGAAAAGAGGAATGTGACAATATGCCACTATTTGGTTGCTGATAGAACTTAGAAGTACTTTTCTTTCTACTATTTGCCTTAGCTCTTGTAGGGCTTTCAAACTAAAGGGGTTTTTAATTCTTTGTTTTGCCCTAGCTTTTGCTTGGCCGCCCTTTACAGGGTTTTTGACCTAGCGGGCTCATTATTTAATTATTATTTTTGTGAATGTAGTCGAACTCATAGCCAGTCGAATAAAGATCACTTAATGTAATTTGAACGCCCTTGAAGAGTCTTTACGGGTTGCCTAAGTAGCTCCATCTGAAGTATTATATCAAAAAATGTGTACTAACTACTGTTCTTAGAGGAGAATCAAGTCCAATCATAGTTCATATACAAAATCACATGTTCATGCATGATATTTCTTTAATCGATCTAGGTTGACTAGTTATGATGATTTAATCCCATCTAAATTGACTAACCGAGCTGCACCTTCCTTCATGATTTGCTTGATCATATAAGGCCTGACCAATTAGGCTCAAAATTTTCTTGTGGCTTCCAGATTTTTTTGATCTTTTAAAATCAAATCTCTTTCTTTTAGGCCATGTACTTTTACACTCTTGTTGAATGCCCGTGTAATTCACATCTAGTAACCCTAAATATGGTATAAGGCTTCAAGAAAAAAAAAACCAATCTTCCTTGACTATCTGATTTTCCAAAAGTACCCTGAGAAAAGTTACCTATCATTTTACTGGAAGGACTGCCTACATGCCATAAACTAATGAGTATGGTCTAGCCCCAGTGCATATTCTTATTGATGTCCTATAGCCCAAAGAACATATGAAAGTTTATCTGGCCAACTTCGACAAAAATCTGTCACCTTAGTCAGGATATGCTTGATATTCTTACTAGCAATGTCTACAACCCCATTGGTTTATGGACGGTATGGTGAAGATTAGTGTCAGACGATATTATATTCTTTAGCCAAATTTGTGAACTCCCTATCAAAATGCAAGCCATTGTTCGAAATTAGCTCATGAGGGGCACCATATCGGCATATAATTTTGTTCCAAATGAACTGAGCTACCTTCTTGGCACTTAACACGGCATAAGAATGTGGCCATGAGTATGAACTCATGTCTGTTGAAAGCTTTCGGATTGAACTTTCCAATCACGTCTATTCCCCAAACTGAGAATGGTCAAAAACATATCATGTTGTACAACTGCTCAGAATAGAGGTGTTGCAAGTTGGTGTATGCCTGGCACTTATGGCATTATCTCACGTGCTCGATACAGTCTCGTTCCATAGTATTCCAATAATATTCTTATCCAAGCACTTTCTCGCTAACATCCAGTCGTTCATGTGGACTTCACATTCGCTTGCGTGTATATCTTCCATGATGTAATAACCCTCTTTCTCTGTGACACACAGTAGATATTCCCCGTCATGTTGTCTCTTGTACAGGTTTTCATCGCACATGATGAATTGCATTACCCATCTCCTCAGGTACACACGGCCTTTAGTGGAAGCTCCTTCGGGATATTTAACATCTCATATTAGGTTTTGGATATCCATGTATCATGGTTCTTCTGTCCCTGTGTCCCATATAGGCGTAACCATGGAATTTAAAAATTCGGATTAGAAACAGTTTATTAAATCTTTACTTTTAGACAAGATTACATCTACTGTTCAAATTCGAACACACACTATCACGCCTTGATCACACACACGTCTTCCTCCTTCAATCCGTCACACACTAGGCACACCACTCATACCCACGCATGAATCTCTCATTTTTACACACCTTAATCACCTAATTACATTACAAACTACACATTAATGCCCTAAACCCACTTCATTTACACAATTACACCCAATTAAACACAAAAAATCCATAACCCATCTCCAACCCAAAGAACACCTACCGTAAATCCTCTAAACACACACTGAACACACACCGAATGTGAAATCCTAACCATTTTCTCTCCATTCTAAGTTCTCATATTCATAATTACAACAAGAATTCACAATAATTTTTCCATCCCTGATTATATATACTCAACCGAAACATGTATATACATATCTATGTCAATTACGTTCAACCAAATTCAATACAATTTTCGCAATTAGGATTCAAGAACATACCCTGATAGGTTTAGGATTCTTCTCCTTTTTTCTTCCCCTCCTTCTTCTTCCATTTTTCCTTCTTGCTGCTTCTCTCTGTTCTTGTTCCTCGCTAGTGTTCCAGACTTTGTTTTATTTCTATTTTGCACCCCAAAATTCTTTTTATATTTTCCTTTCCATTAAATCCTATCCCAAAGTGTTTTATAATTTCCAACACTTAGTCAGCTGAATGAAACCAGGAGGTGGCCACCATGCATGGTATGATTTCCTCAAATTGTGACACATTTTTCAAACTTCAAAATTTGCACATTGACCCCTCAGGTTTCTAAAATTATATTTTGACCCCTCTAGTTTAAAAAAAAAAGCTTTCACCCTAAAACCACACTAACCCCTCATTTCAATTCTTAACACCCTAATTATCATCAAAATGATGCTACTTAATAAATTATGAATCCCATTCACCGTATTTTTCAAAATTACATTTTTGTCCCATAACTTTCAAAATTACATTTCAACCACCTAGGCCAAACTAATCTCTCATTTTATTCTAATTAGTTGATTATCGATTAAAATAATAATATCGATTAAAATAATGCCCTCACTTATTCTAATTATCGATTAGATTAAATTAGGATATTACATATTGGATCTTACCTTGGGCCTGAGATCCATAAATTTCTTTCTCGCTCCTTTGCGGAGGTAGCTCCACTATTACCTTAATTTTGGCTAGGTCAGCTTCTATGCACCCCTTACTGACCGTGAATCTAGTAGCTTATTGGCTGTAACTCTGAACACACACTTTTGTGGATTGAGTCTCACATTATACTGTCTTGATCTCTCAAAATACTTCCTCAAAATTGTATACTGATCTTCCCATTTCTTGGAATTAATGATCATATTATTTATGTAGACCTCTAGTTCTTTATGAATCATTTCATGAAAGAGGGTACTAACAGCTATTTGATATGAACCCCAATATTTTTAAATCCAAAGGGCATCACGTGATAGAAGAATGTGCCCTATGGTGTAGTAAAGGTTGTTTTTGCTTGATCCTCAGGAACTATCTCTATCTAATTGTATCCCTTGAAGTAATCTACAAAGGAAACCAACTCGTGCTCCACAATGTTGTCTATGATCATGTCAATGATGAGAAGGGGAAAATCATCATTGAGAGATGCTTGATTAAGGTGTCGGCAGTCAATGCACATTACGACTTAACCACTCAGTTTAAGGAGAAGCATTATGTTAGCCAACCATTAAGTACTCTATAACCCTGATAAATTCTATGTGGCGGAGTTTCAGAACTTCCTCATTGACCTTGAGAGACCACTTAGATCTCAACTTGCAGAGTTTCTGTTTGACGAGTTTTACCCCCGACAGAGTGGGTAGGTGATGCTCAACGATCGACAGGTCAATATCATGCATGTCGTTATATGACCAAGCAAATACATCAATTAATTGTTTTAGGAGTGCAGTGATTCTCTCTCTTTCTCATCATCTAGTCTAGCCCTTATTTTTATTTCTTTTACATTTTTGTGCGTGCCTATATTCACTTTAACTGTTTTTTCTACCACTGACTTGACTCGATTTGACTCTCGGTTTTCTAATTTTTTTCATTATTGCTTTTATGTATTTTTTATCTCTTTGTTTATTAGTTGTGATTCATCATTAACCGTGTGGATTAATTCGTCATAACTTAGATTAGCAACCATAGAATAATCAAAATTGATTATCACATTATCAATTAACAATATCAGGGAGAACGTAATTGGCAAGTTGATTCAGATTGTCTAAGGAAACATATGCATCTAGACCATCAGGTTTAGGAAAAGTCTCCGCATTAGGGCATTCCTCATTGATCTCCCCCACAGCTTATGGTCTGTACTTGATCTTCCAATAATTCAAGCCATTTGATGCTGAAGTCTTGTTGGGCCGAGAGTCTGGTCATCCATCTAAAAGATAAGCACAAGGATGTGTATATTGTTGAAGCATGTCATAATTCCTTAAAGCTCCATAAATCCATTGAATCAGAGGCATTATCTTTCACCCATTCATAGCCTTAGAAGATTTCCCATTCGTTCATGAGGTTCCCGTGTTTGATGTTGTAGACTGTCTCTGGGAATCCATAGTAAGGTCCTTTCGTTACTTCCTTGACAAAATATTCATTCTATGTGGGGACTTTAAACATGGCATAAAGTCTATGAGCCATCATTCCTCCTGGGCTTTCTTGACATAGGCTATCCATTTAAGGGCTTCTTTCCTTTTTTTCTTGGTGGCTTGTATCCCAACCCAAAATTGGTCTTCCTTTTTTTTAGACTAGGAAAGCTAAAAACCTCCGGTCATTGCGTTCTGAAACCTTTATGGGGAGGTAATGGAGTTTCCTAATTGTGTTATTGTAACATATGAAATTCAAAAAGTTTTAAACAAGATAAACTTTCAAGAACTCCAAACACTGTATTGGGATGTCGATCTTAAATCCATTAAGAAGCAATTCTAGTGAGTCATGTAGGATCAACACTGTCCTCTGCATTTTCTAATTATCCTACCTGGAGTAGCTAAGAATCTCCCATGATCATAAAAACTGCTTTGTTGAATACGAATCTGACCATCTGAAGTAGTGTAGCGGGGATTGCTCTGACTGAATATATCCATGCCTTCCAAAGCAAGAGATTCAATGCAGCAAAAATATCTAATACTTGAAACTCTACTTTAAAATTTATGGTCCCGACTATCATTGAGAGCTTGACTGAGCCAATGACTTATCGTCTGGTGTTGCATAGGCTCTAACTGCTTGACAAGAAAGAGTAAATTACAAGATCTAGATTAGTGCCCATGGGACAGACATTAAGAGCATAACTATTGTCTATAAGATTAAAGAAACCATCTTACCAAGAGCCAGCGTGGTAATATGGAGTGGGTCATTGTGGCATGGTCCTGACCTCAAAAAATCAGATATGAAAAATGTAAGAACACTTTTGTAATGAATAACCTTGAGCAAATATGATAGCTCATTTGGTTGAATCTATATGGGTACTTCGGCCTTACTGAACAGTTTGATCAAGGCCTGTCTGTGAGAGTAAGAAGCAAACAACAATCCCCAAACAGTGATGTTGGCTTGGGTCTTCTTCAGTTGCCTCAACACTTCGTCGTTTGGGGAGCCGTAGCAGAATAATGGGTATCTTGCTAGTTGTCTGGTAGGCTCAACTAGACCTTGTCAAATGCGACACAACAACATCGAGTCTGAACATGAAATGTGTGTCCTTATCATAGTCCTAGCCTTATCGGTAGAAAGATCTCTGGTGAAGGATGAGAAACAGAAAAAATGGATTGGTGGTCTCCAAATCTCTCTAGGTGATGTCCAGATCTATGTTGTACTAATATTGGTTCATAAATTCCCATACTAATTCCTACCATGATCGTACTCGGGCTCTATCTAGGGTACTGAACCATCGAGACGTGGCTCCTGTCAGGGAGCGATGAAAATAATGTATTAACTGATTCTGTTTGACTCCATAAAGGTCAATGCACGCATGTACATCTTTACATGGATTTTGGGGTCAGTATTTCTGTCAAACTTGTGCATATCGAACATCTTGAACTTGGGTGATAGTCGGCCTTCCAGGTTCAGAATGAATGCACCTAGTTGATCATCAGCTCTTCCAAACCGGGCAATCTCGAATTCGAGTGCGGCAATACATTGTTCATTTTGAGGTGGCAGGTTTTCCTACCTAATCCTCTAACTCATATCGCCATTCAAACTTGGTTTTGTTTTGTTTTTTTATCATTATTCTTCTTAGCCTTAGACTCATCTTTCTGTTCTTTTTTTTCCTCTTCTTAAAGTTTTCGATATCCCTGGAGGTTCGTGCTCGCTAAACTACCATTGCTGTAAAATCGGCTTGAAAATCCTTCTATAGTTCGCCAAGGATATAGACCAAATTTGCCAACTGTGGCTATTCTTTGGTAATTGGGGAGTTTTTCGGACGAATCGTGACACTAACCTCTTTAGCCCTTACTGTATAGAGAATTCGAAAGTTTAAGCGAACATACGTTACATATAGAACTGGTAGGTTTATATCCCACGTAGAAAGGGTGCTGATTAATTACAGGGTTCTGACTAACAGTCCAATAACTTGGTGTGTTGAATTGACCGGTCGGTTAGTGAGGCTATTTAGGATTTTCAAAAAAAAATTGGAGGGGATAGGGTGCTGACTAATTGTTTGGTTATCTCGGAGGTGAACTGGCCGGCTGGTTAAAGATTTAGAAATTTTGGAATCCTGGATAACTCTAGAAACTCTAGAAAGTCTAGGTTCTAACTAACCGCCCGGTAACTGGGTGAATTAACTGGCTGGTTGGTCAGTCGGTGGAAACTTTTGGACTTGAAAATTTTGGGAAGGCTAGGATCCTAACTAACCGTCAGGTAACCTGGTGGGCTAACCATCCGGTTGTTTGGTGTGTTGACAGTTTTAGGCTATAAACCAGCTAGTTTGATTATGCAAGGATAGCATTTACTGACTAATCGTTCAGTTGTTAGGTCAAAAAACTAGCCCGTTAGTTAGAGTCTTTCCTTTTTGTGATACAACCAGCTAGCTTATAGAACGGTCGGTTTCCCTACCAATATGCCATAGGCCAAACATGTATTCTCCCAAAAAAAGACAGAACATAGAAATTATCCGGGTGTGTGGTTTATCTCTCAACGCTAGTGTAAGGTCACTCTGTCAGCTTGGCTTGTACGATATAACTTCCACCTATAAATCAGGTATTTCATAATGGGTGATTACCGATACGTGCACAGAAATCATTGAGTATACCAAGAAACCATGATCGTGGTAAGTGAAAGTACAATTTCCAGATAAGCTAGGAAGCTCGAGAGTTGCAACTGTTGCCCTTGAATGGGTAGGTTTAGGACAATCAGGAGTGTGTGTGAGGCTGAAATTAAGAGTCCAATTACCATAGTTATAGCACATTTTACATAAAATACAAATAAAACACAAAAGGCCCAAAAGCAATAACAATTTTCAAGCCTGGTCCTCATAGTTTTTTAGTCCCCAGCAAAGTTTCGTTTGTAGGGAAGACTTGGAAAAAAATTCCTTGAACCGAAAAAAGTCTAAAAACTTTAGGAACATCTTATTTTACTAAACAACATAGTTTTACCCTTAAAATGGCTCTAAAGTGTTCAAAGACTAATAAGTCTATCAAAAACATAATGATGGGTTTGGGAACTAAGTTTTATGGCGGGAAGGTGTTAGGTACATGTTATACCTTCCGGTCTCTACTTCATTTCTATTGATTTTTGCTGCATTTTAAGACATAACACATAAATATGCAATAAAACATTTTACCTAATCATAGTTCGACTTGGACCATATGGGAGGCGACCTACATTTTTAGTCTTAGACTTGAATTAAGAAATGAAAAGACCTTTTTCTTTAGTTTTTACGTAACGGGAATGTGATTGCGGTGAAGGGAAATACTCTAGACCATTATATTAAAACTAGCATAGAAGGCAATAGATATACCTTTCGAATGCCCTTGCTTAGGTGAGTCACGAATGCTTTGTGAAGGATCCACGATGCAATTGACTTGAGACTATATAGAAATGAAGATGAAATGCTAATTTCTCGATGATCTACCACTTCTATGGTAGATGGTATAGAAACTCTAAGGAGAAAAGCTTGTCTTTGGAAAATGTAGCCCAAAAGCGCTTTTATAAAGGTCTAGGACACCAGAAATGGTAAAAATGACCATCTTAATATGTGATTTGGAGATAAAACAAAATATTTGATACAAATTGCAAACTGAGAAAAGTCAATTAATCGCTCGATTTGTTGAAAACTGGGTGGTTCATCCCATAATATTTTGTTAGTTTTTCCAAAATTTTAGGACATTATCTGCCCGTAATTCAATAATTATCAGTGTTCTAATCAGATAGGATATACTAGATTTAGGAATTATCTCTTTAGTTTGTATAAATTTAGGATTATTCACTTGCATCAAGGATAAATCACAAATAATCTAAAATCTTCTAAGTAAATCACTCTTGACACGTGGACAGGACCCACCTAGATGGACTGGGCTAAGCCCGATTAATTGACTGCGCTGGGTAACTCGACTGGATTGGACTGGACAACTGGATTGGGTTTAGTTAATGGACTGGATTAAATTAGTTAATGTTTGATGTATTATGACACTTGCACCCCTAATAATAAACTTCACTTAATAATAAATCCTATAATTACAAAATAAATTTAAATGGATACAAAAAATGGGATATACCAGATTCAGAAATTATCTCTTTAGTTCGTATAAATCTAGGATTAATCACTTGCATCAAGGATAAATCACAAATAATCTAAAATCTTCTAAGTAAATCACTCTTGACACGTGGACAGGACCCACCTAGATGGACTAGGCTAAGCCCGATTAATTGACTGCACTGGGTAACTAGACTGGATTGGACTGGACTGCCGAACTTGACAACTGATTGGATTTAGTTAATGGACTGGATTAAATTAGTTAACGTTTGATATATTATGAAGCCTGCATTCCTAATAATAAACCTCACTTAATAATAAATCCTATAGTTACAAAATAATTTAAATGAACACAAAAATGGGGTTTCTAAAAATATTATGGAGGAGCTCATTCGCAATGATACTGGTATCTGCCGCATGCCATCCTCGGTGGAAACTACTCTGGCTCGGGTGGATAATATATCAATGATATGATGCAAATGGTTAAGCAAGATGCAGAAAAATTTGTTTACAAAGACTAATGGGTCTAAATAGGGTGACATGCTCCAGTTGAGTGTCTTTGTGGATAAGGGATATGTGAGTTTTACTAAGGTGATCAGGGAATTTATTGTTTCGGAAATAGAACTTGACTAGATTTACAAGTCATCAAGGCTAAAAATATTCAAGTGCTTCTGGAAAATGCCCGAGTGAGAACATCTAGACCCCGGGCCTTGTTCTTTTCCATATAAAAGATGGCATTTTTTTTTATTTTAATGTCATAAGGTATAACTCCCATGTGGTTGTGATTGGGATTATAACTACAGTCATTGAGGATATCCCACTCTCCCGGATTACTGATAGAAGATCCATCGGAAAAAGATTTTCAAGATGGTATTTTAACATTTGACGAACCTCCGTATCATCGTTGTTTCAACATTTTTGGCTAATACGAACCATTAGCACTATATTAGATGTCAACCTATTAAAGGTAGATAGGTGGAAAATTTAGCATTACATTCACCTTCACATCCATCTTAAGTTTCCAAAAGTCATGCTCCTAAGAAAGGATCACTTGGTAACCATTCTGGATCTGTTCCTAGATTGCTGGAACAAAGAATAACTATTCACAATGCTACCTTGGATCTCCGTCATCCTAGCCAATATTTTATTCTTTTGCTTAAAAGTGTCTCTAAAAACTACTTTTTTCCAATCCAAAAGGTGACGAGTTGAATTCTCTAGTTTAAAATCACAGGGAATTTGGTCAGGAGGATTGTAAACCCAGTTCTAGCAATAGTAGATTCGAAAGTCGGATGAGAGAACCAAGCCGCTTCAAAACCATTTCTTATGTATGGTCATAAACCCAACAATAATTAAAAAAAATATTTCTGGACTGAAATCAGATGGTGATCCGAGTGAGTGCGCTGGAGGTAAAGAACATGGGCATTGGCATATTTTTTATGCCATGGCTCCGTAGTCGTAGCTCAATTTTAGTCATTAAAAAATTAAGTCAGGCCTTAATTCCTGGCTGTTAGTCTAGGTTAAAGCTAGCTCTTGAACATCGAGGTAAATGAGCTTACCTTGGTCAACAAAACTTCAAAAATATCTACCCGATTGCAAGTTTCTCCCCCCCCCCTTTTTTTCTAGATTGTTCGGTGATTTTGTTTCGATCCCCTATGACCAGCGAGGGTAGGTGTTGTGACTTTTTTATTTGCACCCCCATATCAGTTCATAAAATATACCTAATAGTACAAATAGAGGATGCATATATTGCAAGGGAAACCAAATTGCTAATCACTTACCAGTACCACAGCCTGAAGGGCCTGTGGTGATTCGTGCACTACGTCCATTTTGGATTTGTTTAGAGTGCCAGAGGAATCTAGATTCCTCCATGATAGACCTTACCATCAATCTTATGTTCATGGTAAAATTCAAGAGAGGTAGCCACCCGCTCAGCAATCGCTATCATGACTTTTGATTCAACAAAAGTATTACCTTCTGGTTTGTCATGGTGGATGAGGTTGTGCAAATGAAGATTGAAGTGGTTGTTACCCATTTTGTTCTAGTAGCACGTTGTTTTATCAATGATAAGGGGGTGAGGATAGACTCAATTTTCATAGAGCAGTACTTTTGGTTGGGGTTGGGGTTGGAACTCCATCCATCCCCGACCACACAAACATTTCTCCTGGTTAAACTACAATCTCTTATGTATTGGGGAGATTGCTTTGGCTTCCATCCGTGGGCTTGCCAAAGAACATTTTAATAACGGCTATGCGGAGTGTTAGGTGCAATAAAAGGATGTTATTGACTGATACATGATTTGCTTTTAGTCTCAGGTCAAGATCGTCGAGGGCCAAGTACTTTTTAATCATAACTAGCTGGGGTTGCAGGTGCCAGGTCTTGGTAGTGTGCAGGCAAAGTTCCTGCGATAAATGTTTAGTCAAAATCTGCAATGAAAGGTCGTGGCTTCTGCTGCCTTATTGGGGCACTGAACAAGGAGAATTGAGGTAGGGATTGGTTTATGGAAGCATTTGTAAATGGTTGGGTTGGAGGTGTGGCAGGTTCAGATTGATTTTCTGAGGAGGATGGGGTCAAAGTAAGAGTTAGGAGGGTGATGACGAGAGGTTTACAGTTTGGAAAGGGTTCAATTGATCCGTGGAAAGTGGGGTCAAAATGGGAGGGAGCAAGGTGGTGGTGGTAGGTTCACGGGTGGGATTGGGGGTGTCTTTTTTCTGATTTAGATACAGAGGGTATTGTCCCAGGATTGGTGTCATTGGGTGGATGCATTGTTTGTATTCGTTCATATGTTATCATCATAAGAACCAAAGGGTGGTTTAGTATGTGGTCAGCAGCATGAAGGGGTGGTTAGGGTAAAAAGGATATGATGACATCAGGGAGGTGGCTTCTTGGTTGCCTTGAGATTTTTTTTTCTAGTCAATTCAAATTTTTCCAAAATAACCTCATTACAACACACAGGGATACCTCTGGTTCCCTACCTCATCCAAAGGCAAAAGGGAAGATAAGGATGATGGTGGAACAAGACCAAAATAGTTGTTTTCATCTGCCTATTTAGCTAACTCATGGGCAGGACTATTTACAAATCTATGGACTTTTACAAAGTCCCAACAAGAAAATAACTTGAGTTTCTCTCTGGCTTCATGTATAATGGTTAAGCATTGCCACTCGGGACATTCTTCATGGTCATTGAGCCATTTCACAATTAGTGCTGCATCCCCTTCAAAAATCACATTGGTGCACTTACTTTGAATAGCCAAGTCAATGGCTAAAAGAGCGGCAGTGGCTTCAGCAACTGTCGGTTCCAATTGAATCTCTAATCTTGTCTGGGCTACTATTATAGTTCCTTTGCAATCCTGAATTATTGCTGCTTGTATTGATCTGTTATGGCGGACTGCTGCATCAAAGTTTACACGGTGCCAACCAAGAGGAGGATTATATCTTCCTTGTCCTAGATTGCTAGGAGTTATGTCAGGAGAAAAAGTCTCTTTGTAAAATTCATAGGCTTTCTTGATCTGGATGGCAATTTCAGCTGTATTGATTTGCTCCTTTTGAAACACGAGTAGATTACGACATCTCCATATATTATCCATGATTGTCGTAGCAAACAATGTGTAACGATGCCCTATCTGAGGGTCATGATCATTACGGAATGTGGGAAGAGAATATGCGACAGCCATTGGATAGTACTATTCTGTGGATGATCCGTGGAAGTAGAATGAAGATCATCTTGTAATGGGGGTGGACGTAAATTTTCCACTGATATCATCCACATCGCCGAGTCAGTGGACATGAAAGGACGATATGTGCTGTTGTTTCTTCAGCCGAATTGAAGAGAGGACATGTTGTATCCAAATCTGGTACAAAGGATTTAAGCTTGAGTCTAATGGGGAGGATGTTCCATGCGATTCGCCAAATAAGCAATTTATGGCGTTCTCGAATCTTCGATTTCCACAGGAGTTTCCAAAAGGGCAGAATTCTCGGGTGGTTTGGTTGGAATCTATTCTTATTTTCAAACAAGTAAGCTGATTTTGCCGTGAATTTCCCAGATTTGGAAGGAGTCCAGGCTAAAAAATCCTGGGGTTTTGAAGAAAAGGAAGAATAGTCTATCAAATCTGAGACTTTTGTGAGTTCAGGGTGGTCTTGAGTTGAGACAGTGGTTCGGAAATTTGGTAGGGATGGCACCCATGGATCTTTTCTAAACTCAATAGATTCTCCATTTCCTACAATGAAGCATGTACCTCTTTTTAGCAATTCCTTTCCTAAGCAAATACCCTTCCAAATCCAAGAGGCTGATTTTGCTGGATTATAGTCAAAGAAGGAGGTTCCTTTGAGATATTTATCTTCCATCAGCTGCAACCATGATTTTGGATTTTTTTCCACCATCATCCAGCCCAGTTTTGCCAATAAAACTTTGTTGAACTCCTTCATTAGTTTAAACCCCATTCCCCCTTTGCCTTTTGGAATACAGATAGAGTCCCACGCTTTTGGGCAGTAAAAATGCTTTTTCTCTTCATTGAATCCCCACCAGAATCTTCTTAGAGCTCCATCAATTTTTTCACAGATAGTCTTCGGTAGAGCAAAGATTGACATCGTATATGTTGGAATTGTTGACGCTACAGCTTTTATCAGCGTACCTCTTCCAGCTTGTGATAAGCACTTTGCTTTCCATCCACTCAATCTCTGTTTAACTCTTTCTACTACTGTACTGAATAGTCTGGCTTTGCTTTGGTTTGTAAATATTGGTAATCCCAAATACTTATCTGGTGGTGGGGCTTTCTTAATTCCCAAAAAACTGCACAAGTTGCTTCGGTTTGAAGCCATCAAATTCTTACTGAAGAACACCCTTGATTTGTCTTTATTAATCATTTGACCAGACCAGGATTCATATTTTTCAAGGCATTGCATAACTATTTCGGTCTCTGAATGATTTGCCCTGCAAAATAATATCAAATCATCAGCAAAAAGAAGATGTGTGATGGCAGAGCTCGCTTGGTTGGCTTTGATTCCATGAACCAACCCTTGGTTTTCAGCCCTTAGTAATAGACGACTAAGAATTCCTGATCCCAAGATGAAGAGGAAAGGTGACAAAGGATCGCCCTGTCGAAGCCCCCTGGAAGGTTTGAATATATCATGAGGGGTTCCATTAATAAGAAGGGACATGGAAGTTGTGCCAATACATTGTTCCACCCAGCTCACCCATCTCTGATCGAATCCGTAGTTTTTCAGGACCATCACAAAGAACGGACATTCCATTTTATCATAGGCTTTTTCCATGTCTAGCTTGATCGCCATTAAGCCATTCTTCCCTTTCTTGTGTCTCATGGTATGCCATATTTCTTGAACCAAAATGCTGTTGTCACTGATCAGTCGCTCCGAAACGAAGGCTGCTTGGAGAGGTGATATCAACTTATGAAGGATTGACTTAAGTCTGGAGGCTAGGATTGTAGATATGATCTTGTAAGACATGTTGCACAAACTTATGGGTCGGTAGTGGTTTACAGAAGTAGGACTTTCAATCTTGGGTATAAGAGCAATATTAGTGTGATTTTGTTCTCTCAGAATATGCCCTGAAATGAAGAAGGACTTTACACTAGCTCGAACCTCCTGCTTGATTGTATCCCAATAAGTCTTGTAGAAAAGACCAGTCATACCATCTGGTCCAGGAGCTTTGTAGGAACCCAACTGATTTAAAGCTAGCTTTATCTCCTGGTCTTTTGGAATTGAACAAAGCATCAAATTATCTTCAGCAGATACAGATGGAAGAATCAGCTCTTCGAGATTTGGAGGGATGATTGGGTCTGATGAGGCAAGGATCTGACCAAAGTATTCTTTGAAGCAATTCCCAATCTCTTTGTTTCCTGAAATCCAGTTTCCTTCGCTATTTTTTAGAAAATCAATAGCATTACGTCTTCTCCTAATAACCGTGGTTAAATGGAAGAAACGTGTATTCCTGTCCCCTTCTAGTATTCTTTAATGTCTTGACTTATCAACCCAGAGAGATTCTTCTCGAGTTAACTCTTCATCGAGTTCCATTTGCAGATTTGACTCAAGAAGAATGTTTTCTTACGAAGATTCTTGTTGCTGCAGCTTGTTGAGAGCTTCCTTGATTTTCTAGATTTTGGTATCAATTATCCCGAAGTAGGAAGAATTCCATTTTTTCAAGGCTTTTTTGGTATTTCTGATTTTTTGGCTTAACCTGAAGGAAGGTGATCCTCTGACATGAATTTTTCAGGCATGCTTCACAACTAAATGGCTTGATTTATCTCGAGTCCAACATGATAGAAATTTGAACGGCTTGGGGCTATGTCTGTCATCTTCAAGGGTGTTCAAAAGAATTGGATTGTGATCGGACTGATGAGCAGGGAGATGCTTGATCGAGGCATTGGCATGAGCAGGGAGATGCTTGATCGGGAAGAGCAATCTCCATAGAGGATTGGCTAAACCTCTATCTAGTCTTTCTCTGATATTACCTTGCGCCGGTTAGGGCTGTAAATGAACCGAGCCGTTCACGAACTGCTCGTGGTTCGTTCTCTATAAAACTCGTTCATGTTCGTTCGTCTAATATACGAACAGAACATGAACAAGTTTTTAGAACTCGTTTAATAAACGAGCCGAACATGAACACGTCAAAATGGTCACAAACGTGTTCGCGAACAGCTCGTCTAATTAATTAATTAATAATAATATGTTATAATAATTAATATTTACTTAAACCATATAAATAAAAATTTAAACTTGGAGGGCTTAAAGTTAATTAGCCCAAAACTCTAAGCCCACTTGTTAACATAGCCCATTGTATGAAGCCCAATATCTCAAAAGCCCTAAGTATATAAACTACAACTAAAATTAAAACCTAAACCTACACACTCAAAGTCACAAACTCTCTCAAGCAGCAGCCGCCCCACTCCCTTTCTCCCTTGTCTGAAAGAGACACCCACACTCCCTCGTCTCAAACTCACACCCTATCACAGATCGGCAGCCGCCGGCAGCCGCACTTGCTCTCCCCGGCAGCTTCCTCGTCTCAAACACGTACACCCTTCATAGATCGGCAAGCCTCTCTCCCTCAAAGATCGGCGCCCAGATCGTCGCCTCTTCCTCTCTCTCTCTCTCTCTCTTTTTAATCTCGATGCCGGAATCTGCTTCCACGCGAGTCACCGGAATCTGCTTCCACGGGAGTTGCCTGAATCTGCTTCGACAGGAGTAGAAGGCGGAAAAAGTGGTGATGTCGCAAAAAAATCAAGACCTCTTTTTCATTTTTTTTATTCTGCATGTATCAATTTTGATTCATTATAGCTTGATTGTTTGAAGAATTTGAGATTTTGAGCAAATTTATGGATTTGGTTGTTAGGGAGAACACGAATACGAGTCGAGTTTGCGAACTCGTGTTCGGCTCATATCGTTAAACGAGTTAAACGAGTCGAGCCCGAGTTTGATAGTCGCGAACTCGAGCCGAGTTCGGACATTGTATTTTTGGCTCTAAACGAACTCGAGTCGAGTTCGAACATACCAAAACTTAAACGAACCGAGTTCGAACACACCCATGTTCGGCTCGAACTCGGTTCGTATACAGCCCTAGCGCCGGTCTTTTGTTGTTCCAAGTGAACGGATTGCCTAAAAAACCCAGGTCAATAAGTCCTCTATCGTTGATTACCTTTAAAAGACCCCCAGAAGATGAAGATGCTAGATCTCGGCCTCCCCGTTTTTCACTAGATGCTATAACCTCATTGAAATCACCTATTGCGAGCCACGGTCTAGCAAAAGCTTCCGTAATTTGCCGAAGACTGTTCCAAAATTCCGATTTGGACTGTTTGTAAGGAGGGCCATAGATGGCAGAAAGCATCCAAGGAGTGGATGATGGGTCTAAAAACACTATTGCATTGATGAATGTAGCATTTCCAGAAACTATTTCAATGTTAACACCAAGTTTCCAGGCTAAACATAGTCCACCAGCAGTATTTATAGGGGCGACTATGTGATGATTATGGAATTCGAGAGAAGAGAGAATTGGAGTCAAGAAGTTTGGAGAGATTTTTGTTTCAGATAGAAAGATGATTTCAGGATGACTTTTTCGGACAATCCGACGTAGGGCTCGAAACTTTTTCTTTGTTCCAAGCCCTCTGCAGTTCCGTGAGAGGACTAACATGGTGGGGGTGGTTGGAGGGGATCGCCTCCTTCCACCTGAGAGATGCATGCTTGGTTATGGCTACCAAGGGGTCTTTTGAATTACTGAAGTCTTGCTTGTTGTTTCAGGGTAAGGTGTCATTTAAGTGGTTTTGGTGTGTTGACAGGTTTGGGGGTGGAGACAGCAGGAGTTTGGTCATTGTTCAGGGTATGCTTTGGTAAGGTTCTCTGTTTCTTTTCAGCTTTGTCATCAATCTGTGGGGGTTTTCTTTTCAGGTTTTTCTTTGGGCTAGAATCTGGGTTTTGATGAGGATCGTGTGCTAGCAGTGGTTGAGTTTCATCGGTATTCTCTATGGACAGATGGGTTAGGTGGGTTACGAGGCTAGCATGGGAAAGATGGGATGGTTTTGTTGTTGAGGGGGTTGGTACAGTAATCTGTTGATTTGGTTTTGGTGGGTTTTCGTTAGATGGTGGGGTTTGGCTAATGGTCCAAGGTGGTATAGATAATACCGGGTTTTTGTTGCAGAGAGTTGTTTGTAGGGCTGCTGAGGAAGGGCTAAAGGTTTTGGTAGAGTCAGCTGGGATGGCTACTTGTGTGTTGTGAGAGTGGGAATGAGTTGTCTTCATCAAGGCTATAGGTATGGGTGAAGATAGATCTTCTGACAGGGTGGGTGAGCCAGTATCCAAGGTCTTGTACATTGGTATCCATGTTTCATCAGCCTCATGTGATTTCTGGATAGTTTGATTAATCGGACTTGTATCTTCCGGCAATGGCTTCTTTGTGGTTGATACTGGCATATATACATCTTCTTCATAATTTGCTCTGATCCATGGAGTGTAAAGCCTTGTTTCTCCAGCTAAGTTCTAATTTTCTGTTGGGTCCCTAGGATGATTGCACCACTTCCGCACATGGCCAAGATGTCCACAGCGATAGCAGAAATCCGATAAGTGCTCATACCTAAATTGGATCCAAGCATCTTCATTTCCATATCTTTTCAGAGCAAAACCTTTAGCAAGAGGTAATTCAACATCCACTTCCACTCTCAGTCTCATGAATCCTTTCTCACCAATTCTACCATTCTTTGACATTTCTATCTGGACCAAGTCTCCAATTCTTTTTCCTATAGTAATAACATTATTCTTTGTCATCCTGTTTGGAGGTAATCCACAAATCCTTACCCAGAATGGAGACTTGTTCAATCTTATTTCCTGAAGCGCAATATCAGGTGGTCATTCTCGGATCACCATATGAGCTCCCATTACTGACCATGGTCTTTGATCCAGAACTCGTTGAAATTCATGTTCATTGTTGAAGCTGAAGAGCAGTCTGTTATCTTGCTCTTGGATTTTAAGGCCTCCCGAAGGATTCCAAGCTTTGAGAAGTGTGTTTTTGATTCCATTTCTATTCAGTGGCTTATCGCTGATAATTTTCCCTAATAAGGTTAGGGACGAAGGAGCATCTGTGAGATTTGGATCTATTTCCAATTCAATGGGTTCACATGAGCAATTGAGACGATCTGTTTGGGCTATAAGGTTTAAGATATCTGACTGGGTTGGTGGGTTCATGATTCGGAATACTAAATGGAGGTTGTAGTAACTGTAAAAGGGAAGGGAGGAGTAAAGATGGGTAGGTTGGGTTTTATGATTGGTTGGAGATGGTGTTACCGGAGAAGAACCCAGATAGGTTCAGAGAAGACGCCAGCTCTCGGGCATAGATTGGAAAACGCTTTTTTGGTTGCCTTGAGATTATGTTGTTGGGTTTGTTGCTGGCAGCCTTCTGTTGTGGGGGACTTGGTGAGGTTCTGTAGTAGTCAACTTGAGTAGTGTCAATGATCTCAAAATGCTGGTGATGGCCATCAATGCTCGTAGGTGGTTCTCTAAACAATTGTAGAGATAGGATTGGGATGATGACTGAATTTATCATAACGATTTTCCTCAGAGATATCAGATTGGTTGGGTGTTATAGGGGAATTTTGGGAGGAGGTTACTTAGAATGGCAGTGGGTGTACAGAGGCTTCGGGGATTCTGTTGTTCTGGTTAACTCCAGCAGGGGATGGCTTGCTATTGGTTGGTCTTCGATGGAGCTAAGGTAGGGCTTCACATGTGTCAGGGGAGTTTCTTTTCTGAATATTTCGGTCAAGTTGCAGTAAAGGAGGTATATTTTGTGATGATGAGTCTTTTTGAAAAGGTGGTGTATGGAGCTCGTGCGAAAAGGTGGATCTAAACCTGAGGCGATGAGAGAAAAGTCAGGTGGGTCCGTATACGACAATGATGGCCGTTATTCAAACTGCCAGATTTTATCGTCTCAGTAGCAGATCCGCTATCCAGGTTGCCGAATTCCGTCATCTCGCTAATAGCTCGGGGGTAAAGTGAGCTGTTATGTATAATGTCGGATTCTATTTACTCAGTCACGGAGCAAGTTTTCATGGATTGATGGGGTATGTTTTATAGTTTGACCTTTTTTGACAAGAGCAGTAGCAGTAGCTATGTCGATCGGAGCACAAATTGGAGCAAATAGCCCTTTGGTGATAGACAAAGTGATGGTGTCTACGCGAAGAGGGATTCTATTTTGTTTCCGGCAAAAGTGAGAGAGTTTATTGATCAATATATTTAAATGGTAATGAATTCAACCAGATCCAAATAGCCATATAAGGGATTTTTCTAGTTGTTTGATCAAAGTTTGGGATCCATGTATTGACAAAGACATAATTTGTGCAACTATACCAATGGCCCTAGTATAGGGTTTTCATATAATCCTCATCGGCAGAGAATTTGACTGTGAAAAAACCATTTGTGGATTCGATGATGTCAAAATGTCCTTGTCAAATGAGGCGCCACTCCAGTACATGAGAATGAAACCCTAGAATCTTGAGGATTACAGTCTTGATCCATGGTTTTTTCTTCGTGCTTTAATCACCGATGATAGTTGTAAACTTGGGATTTCATCTTTATTTTTTGCTAGGTTAGAATTGATCGCTTTCATCTTTGCTTGGTGTTTCATCTTCCAATTCCATGTCATCTATAGCATCACTAGTATCACGAAGTAGAGTGTCCTTGAAAGGTAAATTATTGTTTTAGGGTAAAGATGGCAAGCCTCCCAGTTTTTCGGGTAGCTTGGGAGTTGAAGAGGAGGAAGGGGGTGGGGGGGAATAGGGGGTAGGGTATATCTTGAATTTTTTGACTTGTAATATTAACAGTTATGGTGCAGTTCAGTCTCTATAGATATCGATATTGTACCCGCCGGTACGTAACAGTATCGCTTTTTACAGGTAGGGTATCCCTTCTTATCAATCAAAATACTGCTCTGAAGTAATATTACCGACTGGTATAGGTGATATCGATCGAGAACTACGTACTAGCCGATATATTGTGTTTTTTACCATTTCCTTTAATAATGTAAAAGCTTTATAAACTTTGTTGGAAAATTGAGTAAATTGACCATATAAAGACCAAATAGTAAAAAAAACTCTAGTATTTGTTACATTAATTAAAGCCACTGTAGCCTCTTCCTCTCAATATTCGTTATAATTTACAAATTATTTCCTAGTGAATATTCAATCTTCATCGCAATTTTCAGTTTGTTTTTAGTTTTTCTCTTAACTTTGATTTATTTCATAGCTGGAAGCTATCATCATATTCTTTCATGTACAACTTTACACCCACACACACACATAAACAATTATTATAAAACTCAAAAACGTTATTCTTGAACAAATAGCTTATTCTTCTATAAGAATTCGCTAATGAAATAGTTGAAAAAAATTTAGCGAAGGTAATTTAATTGAGTAAGTTATTTGTTCCTAACTGTCATTGTATGGGAACAAACATCTTAGTTTGCAAGAAGCAGCTTAGTAGAAAAATGAAATACTCCAAGCTCTAGAGGATCTGTGAGGGATGAAATACATGCAAATATTTTTTTAGTCCGTTAATGATGAGTATTATATACGCATGTGGTTGAGAAAAACCAGAGACGATACCGAGACCAAATCGGTACTGGTACATACCATTTCAAAACGAAAAAACTGATACGCACTGTATTCGACCATATTTATGTTATCTAGAAGAGTTAGTGGTACAACTGAGTTTCGTACATACCACAGTCTCCCATGTGATAGCATTAGAATTGACCAGAGCATATAGTGGCTCATAGTTTCCCATGTGTGAAATATAGTAAAGTTGCTGTAGAGAAAGTATCATTGACGAGTTTAACCATGAAAAATGTTTGCAAAAGTCATTAAATATTTTGATCCATAGGAGAAAAAGGGCATTTGTAGCGGCCTAATTTAAATGTCACTAAGTCCATTACAGGACTGTTACTGTAGTTTCTTGATTTTTGGTACACAGGAGGTGAATAATAGATGCTAGCAAAATCTGAGAAGAAATTTGTTTTGGCAAGCTTGTGGGCTCACTTGTTCGTCTGGCATCAGCTATAATTTTAACAAGAAGCCCCATTAGTTCATTATTATTATGAGCAGCCAGAGGCAGAGCCTGAGGGTGGCACCTATTCTTCTAACATTTTTTCCATATGTATGAGATATTTAATTCACAAAATAAAAATATTCATCCAAAAATTTTAAAAACTGTGTTTGAGAGAGACGTCTTTTCGGTCATTTTACATTAACTTACCTAAATATTCTAGGAATATTTTTTTAAAAAACTGTCCTTTTGCTCATTTTAAATATTAAACTTACACAAATAAATACAACAAGAAAGTCCAAATTCCAAACAAATAAAGTCAATATTGAACACAATGCACGTAGCGACAGAACGACACCTCTGCACTGCACTTCACGTGTTGTTACCTCTCCCTCCTCAGGTGGCCGGCCATGATTTTTTGACCATTGCTTGCTTCTGTATTTGTATTTGTATTTGGTGTCCATCTTAAGAACGATTTTTGACTCCGTCACTTGAGCAGCATTAAGTTTTCATTTGGGTCGGGCCAGAGGATAAGAGAGGCTTGATGGGTTGGAATAGGGGATTTGAGGCTTGTGGCAAAGTAGTATGAATGTTAAGTCTGACCGCTCACCCACGTAGGAAGGATTTCAAATTGAAAAAAAAAAAAAAACAAGCTTTAGGTGGGAGTTCACACCAAGTAACTAACAGTGACTAATAATGGAGTTGGGCGTAAGCAAAAATGCATGTTGAGAGTTTGGTTGGGAGCAAAAAGAAGCTATATATTTTCTAGGCATGTAGCAATATTCTCTCGGAACAGAAAATTTGTTGCCATTATTGACGTGATGAGGCCACAGACAAGAACTTGTTCAAATCAGGAGACACACTCTGAGACCCACCAAAATCTGATGCAACACACGCTCATTGTGAGATTTGGAAGACTTCGGGAATTGATAGAGGGACCATGATTGTTGAATGGAATTCAGCATCTATACTCTCTCTCCCCCTCTCTTATTGCTTCAAGTTGCAACACCTTCCAAGAGTAAAATACTTAATTGCAACTTTGAAGATTGAATGCGAAATCATGAGGGTGTCGGATCCTAGGTAAGCTTACGTTTGGTATTGCACCATGCTATGGAGCTGTTTGGTTTGATTTTGATACTCTTGTTTCTCTTTCTTAGTTGGGTTTGGGAAAAGGTCAGATTGCACGAGGTGCCCTCTCCCTCAGATAGTGTTTGCGTGTGTTTTCTGATCACCTCATGTCATGGCCTTACACATCAAACGGTGTACTTCTTTTTTTGGTGCAATCTCTATCTTTTTTTTGGTGCAAAAACGGTGTACTTCAAGCATTGTACTGCGTTGTGTTTATTATTACGATGGAGATGTCACGATGGTGTCCAGCATCCTTCCATGCTGCCTAAAATAATGGGAAAATGTCTCTAGATTAAACAATGATCTATGAAATCAGTTTTCCGAGAGGATGAAAAATACTTTACCACAGCAGGGAAGAAAAATATTTTGTTATTAATTTGAAGGCCCAGAAGGTTTCCCTTTGGAAGAAATCTGCCTTGATCTTTTCCTTTCTTTTGGCACTTAAATGGTGTATATCATTACGTTCGAATATATTTTAGTGACGAAATTATCTGTACAAATGTTGTAGAGCAAGTGATCTAATCATCTAGCCGTATTATACATATATATAGTAAAGTTGAAGATGATAGAATGTGGAATTCTCTTTCTTAATTGACAGGCCCATTATCATATCATTTTTCATTCAACCAATCAAATGAATTTACTTTTCATTCTCATCCATGTCAACATATCTTACTTAAAAACCTCTCTCTCTCTCTCTCTCTCTCTCTCTCTCTCTCTCAGCGAAGAACCTTAACAGGGCTTGACATGCCGCGAAGAACCTTCAAAGAGAGGGGTGCCTTCAGGAAGGCGGACACAGGTGGTGCATGGCTGTCGTCAGCTCGTGCCATAAGGTGTTGGGTTAAGTCCCGCAACGAGCGCAACCCTCGTGTTTAGTTACCATCGTTGAGTTTGGAACCTTGAACAGACTATCAATGATAAGCCGGAGCAAGGTGAGGATGACGCTCTCTCTCTCTCTCTCTCTCTCAATTTTGAATTCACATCTCTCCTTCAAATCTTCAAACTTTTTCCTATATCTTAGATAAGTCTAATATGTTTTCATAATTTAACAAATTTAATATCTTCCTTTTCTTTCATTGCAAGTTATATATATATCGTTGCTTGCAAGGCATCTTCAATTAAATTGCCAGCACCATCTGGAGTTGATGGACAGGTGAGATTATTCTTTGTTTAAAAAAAATCCTGTATGTCTACTACATAATGTAGCGGAAGATCCTTTGACCGAAATGCCCCTCCAGCGATTGTCTGCTAGTTGATTAGTACCCGTCCGCTATATAATCTAGCAGATGACGGGTTGCTGAAAACATATCAAATCAAATCCCCTCCGCTACATTATATGGCGAACAAGGGTTTGCTGACAACACATCAAATCAACTCACAGCCACAATATATATATATATATATATATATATATATATATATATATATATATATATATATATATCTCAAGACCCCCAAACGATGAAGTATTGAGACAACTGAAGAAGACCCAGGCAAACATCTCCATTCGGGGGTTGTTATCCGCTTCTTATTCCTACGAGTAAGCCTTGATCAAGTTACTCAGCAAAGCCTAAATACCCATCCATGCCCAGTTAGAATACATATCCCAAGTGCTGGGGACGGGTTTGTTCTCACCTTCTCCAAATTTGCTTTGCCAAAGTTAGGACCAAGATGCAACGACCCGCTTTATATTACAGCGCGAGCGTTTGATAAGAGGGTTCCCCTTACTCATAGACAATGGCTCTATCTTAATGTCTACCCCCTACGTACCGTCCAAGCTCTTGGTATTGGTATCTCAAAAGTTACCCATTTTAACCAAGCCTTTGAGCCTATGATAACACCCGAAGAGAGGTTATTGGTATAGTCAAAATCCCTATGACTATAAGAACTGAAAAGTTAGAAGTTAAGTATCAAGTGTTGGACATACCCGCTACATTTAATCTTCTTCTAGGGAGACCATGCATACACTCTATAGGTATACCATGCATACATTCTAGATTGCACCAAAAATTTTAAGTTTTTTTTTGGTTAAAGTCGTTTTTACGATGATGAGTGACTCGCTGCTACCTTAGATTGGAGAAGTGGAAAGACAAGTATAGTGTTTTGGTTCTACGTGACTCATTAGATGTGGTGCTTTGCGGATTCTGGATCGACAACCCATTTCAGTGTTTGGAGTTCAATGAGGTTTGTCTCTATTAAATTTCCTCAGTTTCGTGCTCTACAGTAGCATGACAGTGCTTCCCATGCTAAAAGACTACTATTTCACTGGAAAAGGTTGGGGCCAAAATCTCCAAGACTTCCAAGTTTTTGAATTCCTGAGAACAAGATTAGTTTGGATTGGCGTACAAGCCAACCGAGGAAGAGAAGAAGGAAGTTATCAGAAAAATGGCTCAAACCACAAAAGACTGAGATAATAAACAACTCATGAACTTCAACGCCATGACTAAGGTCCCTAGCATGAATGGGTACTTTGTTAAGTAAAAGAAGGACTTACTACGAATTTCCAGAACATGTCCACAATGCAGAAACAGGGAAGCTGATCTACGGATTGGAAACTTTCTATGATTCTAAATCAGTTGAGGATGAAGATTGTCCAGCCAGACTAAGCCAAGCAAAGAAGACACCTCCAATCAGATGGACTTTATGGATTCACAGGGAATGACATCATGCTTCAGCAATACGCACATCCTGGTGGTTATCTGTGAAGTGGATGACCAGAGTATGGACTCGACAAGCTTAATAACTCCAGCATAGGACGACATGTAGAATTGAATGATTGAGTAGGACCGCTAACTGTGGGAGAAATTATAAAAGGATGTTCAGCTGCCGAGATTGTTCCCAAACTAGAAGACCTGTATGCTTATGTCTCTTTAAATATCTGAATTTGCTTACATACTATATGCTCCTACTTTTTGAATGATTATCTGATGGTAGATTTTGTCTACTCTGTGCTTTCTGATTTAAGTTGTGAGGAATTAATCAGCATGGTTAACAATAAGTCATAAGTAATGGACCCTAAAGAGAAAAAAATACTTGAAAGAAATGATGAAAGAAATAGAAAATCAGGAGTCTAGTATAGTCAAGACTGTGGCAGAGGAAACAATAAATTCTACATAGGTACGCCCGAAAATATGAAGGAAATAAAAATAAGTCCTAGGCTAGCTAGATGAGAGAGAAATAGAAGAAATCACTATATTCCTGAGATAATTCATAGATGTATTTGCTTAGTTACATAATGACATGTCCATTATCGACCCGTTGATTGTGGAACACCACTTACCTACCTTGCCCAATATCGACTCATTAAACAAAAGCTCTGTAAGTTGAGCCCCAGACAATCTCTTAAGGTCAAGGAGGAGGTTATCAAGCTCCTCCACATCACATTCATCATAGTTATTGAATATCGCACTTGGTTAGCCCACATCGTACCTGTACCCAAACGGGCTGGCCAAGTTTGAAAGTTTGTTGATTACTGAGACCTTAACTAAGATTCCCCCAAAGATGATTTTGCCTTGCCTATTATAGATATGATCATTGATAATTCCACAGAACATGAGTTGGTTTCCGTGGATTACTTCTTGGGATACAATCAGATAAAGATGGCTTTTGAGAATCAAGAGAAAACAACTTTCGCCACCCCTAGGGCATATTTTGTTTCATAGTGATGCCCTTTGGATTGAAGAGTGTTGGGGCCACCATCAGCGGGCTGCATCTACCCTCTTCCACGTTATGATTCATAAGGAGCTAGAAGTATACGTGGATGATATGATCATCAAGTCTAAGAAGTGTGGAGATCAGTGCACAATCCTGAGGAAAGTACTTTGAGCGATTAAGGCAATATAATGTGAGATCAACCCGGAGAAATGTGTATTCGGGGTTACAGTCAGAAAGCTACTAGGATTTATGGTCAGCAAGAGGGGTATAAAGATCCATCCAGCTAAGATTAAAGGTATAGTTGAGATGCCCCCACCCAAGAGCAAGAAAGAAAACCGATGATTCTTGGGTAGGATTCAGTACATTAGTCGGTTCATATCCTAATTAACCATGATTGGGGAGCCTGTGTTCAAGTTATTGAAGAAAGATTTGGCTAAAGAGTGGAACCCTTGTATCAAGAAGCTTTCGACAAATCAAATAGTACTGCAGCAATCCTCAAGTCTTGAGCCCTCTAATACCCAGTAGTCCTTTATTGTTACACTTAACAATAACCGATAAAGTAGCTGGAGCCATGTTAGCCCCAACATTTGGAGCATTCATGAGTCGAGAGAGCCATTTATTATGTTAGGAAGAAGTTGATCAAAGGAAAGATAAATTACTCAGTTTTGGAGAAGACATGTATATCAATAGTCTAGGTAACATAGATGTTGCAACATTGTGTTTTGACTTAACCTGTCGGATTGTTGGCCAAGATGGATCGCATGAAAGTCTATCAAGGGAAAGGTTGTGGCGTACTATTTAGCCAATTGTCTGACTGAGGATATTAGTGGATCGGAGGCGAAATTCACGGGCAAAAAAGTTTGTGTCATCAAATAAAAAATTAGGTGGCAGTTATATTTTGACGGAGCAGCTAATAATAAGGGATATGGGTAGGAATACTTTTAATCTAACCATACGGGGCCCATCCGCCTATAGGCATCAAGTGACTTTTGATGGTACTAACAACACCGCCAAATATGAATCATGTACCATTGCTTTAGAGATGGCTCTAAGCCTAGGTGTTCGAGAAATAACACTTATATGGTGATTCAAAATTGATCATATACCAGATACAAGGGATGCGGAGGATGAGAGACAAACATCTGCAAGCTTACCACACCAATTTAGAGAAGCTTATAAACTAGTTCAAGGATGTAAAGTTCCATTACTTGCCCCGACTCAGGAATAACTTCACTAACACTGTGGCCACGCTCTCATTGATGGTGGATATACCTAAGGGATATGAGGAAGAACCATTTGTGATACAAAAAAGAGATCGACATGCTTATTGCTTTATAATCACACCCGTAGAGGAAGTTGAGATAACCAAACTGTGGTATAACCACTTGTGATACTCTGGCCAAGCTCTAATTGATGGTGGATATACCCGAAGGACGGAGTAGAACCACTTGTGATATAGAAAAGAGATCGACATGCTTATTGCTTCATGATCACACTCGTAGAGGAGGTTGAGACTACCGAATTGTGGTATGTGGATGTCCACAGCCTTATCCAGGATTGTCAATATCCTGAGGATCCTTAGTGAAAGACCGTGTATCTTTGAGGAGATGGACAGCACAATTTATCATGTGTAACCGGTGATTATACAAGAGATAATACAATGGAGAACACTTACTCTGATTGACAGATAAGACCCTCAGATTATGGAAGATATACACTCAGGATGATATAGACCACACATGAACGACCATCTATTAGCGAAGAAAATTTTTCAACAGTGATACTACTATAGTATGGTGGAATGAGGCTGTATTAAGCATGTGAGAGAGTGCCATAAATGTCAAGTTTACACCAATTAGCAATATCACCCTCTTGGAGAGCTTTACAATATGACATCTCTATGGCCCTTTTCAGTTTGGAGAATAGATGTAATAGGAAATATCAGTCCTAAGATTTTTAGAGGACAGAAATTTATACCGGAAGCCATAGACTATTTTACGAGGTGGGTGGAGGCCACTACGTACGCTTTCCTCAATGCCAAGAAAGTGGCCCACTTTAATCGGGACCAACATTATTTATTTATGGAGTGCTCAAGAATTTATTTTTGATAGTGGTTGCATTTTGAAACGAAGGTCACAAATTTAGCCGAAGAATATGGTTTAGTTCGGCATTGCTCATAACCTTTCCATTCAAAGACCAATCAGATTGTGAGACCCACAAATAAGAACATCAAGAACATGCTGAGTAAGACGACAATTTCTTCTCAGAGTTGGTAGAATAAACTTTCCTATGCCCCTTGGCTACAGGACATAAGTGAGAACATCAACTGGGGATATCCCATATTAGTTGGTTTATGGTATGGAGACCATCTTTCCAGTGGAATTCAAGGTAGATTCTTTTAGGGTACTGTTGGAGAATCAAGTAGCCAAGGAAGATTGGTATGACATTAATTTGAAGAGTTAGCGCTGGCAGACGAGAGAGGTTGAAAGCTCTGTACCACATTTAGGGTTACCAGAAATAGATCACCCTAGCATTTAAGAAGCGAGTGAAACGACATGGCTTGGAAGAAGAAGATTTAGTATTAAAGGAGAATATTAAACAAACTTGGAACCTGCAAGAAAATTTGTAACCAGCTGGTCAGGTATTATCAAGCCAATCATGACCGGATGTACAACTTTATTAGTCAACCTAGATGGAATCGAGTTGTCACAATTAGCTGACCTAGATTGACTAAAGAAATATTATGCATGAGTGAAAATTGCAATTAAAAAATGAATGACCTGATCATCCTTTAAGAACACTATTCAGCATACACATGTCAGCGTAACACATCAGGTGAAAGTACGCAGGCATCCCTTCAAGACACACTGGTTGTGGTCCAATTTAAATAGAAGTATTTTATTCCACAGGTTATGAACTTAACTCCATTCTCAAGAAAAATAAAGAAGCCCGCCAGGGCGAAAACCTTAAAAAGGGCTGCCTGGACAAAAGTTAGGCAAAAAGAAAAACTTGGGCTAATTACACCTATGTCTCTAAGGTTAGGGTATAATTACAGTCAAGGACACTAAGTTTCAAAACGTATTAGCCGTGTCCTTCTGTCGTTAATCTGTTAAAAAATTGTTCATTTTTGCTGATCTTAGCGGTACGTATTTTTAAAATATCAATACTACCCTTATTTGGTATATACATTATATGCAAATTTAAACCTAATTTTTGTTCAAATAAGGATTTGAAACCCTAATTCTCCATCTCTTTCAACTCCACATCAATCCTTCTCCCAATCGAGATAAAAGATATCTAAAGTTTATGCACATATGCAGATTGTTACACTTTCCAACTAGGGTAGAGTTCAAATTTTCCAAAAGGGTTTTATTTGTTCAAATTGCGGTTGATTTCAAAATTTCCAAATTTGGGTTTGACAAATTAGAGTTTTGAAACCCTAATTTGGAAAATTTGAAATTAGCCGCAAAATCAGCCGCAAAATCATCCCTCGCTCCCATCGCCGGCGATATCGCCGCAAACCAACAAATCAACCGCAAAATCAACGAAAGTTTCCAACTTGACCAACTAAACCACGATTATAAAACATCCCTCGCGCTCATCGCCGGCGACGCAGCAACAACCCAACAAATCAACGCAAAATCAACTAAAGATATTTGTGCGAATGGGGGAGCTGTTGAAGAATCACGCATTTGCAGCCTCCACTCGAGCATCTTCGGTTTTGCTCGACATCTCCGGTAATGGAAGTCCACAATCTTTCAGCAGATGAAGATCTAAGAGAGATTGTGGACTTCCGGCTGCACGATGGATGTCTCTGTATAGGTAAATCAATAACATGTGGATCAATGCAGTGGAGTTTTACTAGTTTTCCTCTGCATTAGGGAGATTCTCCCCCAAGTCAAGATCTCAAGTCGTGCAAATAGCTACAACAACATTTAAGGTTGTGTTTCTTGATTAACGTTTTGCCCGCTTCTTACATCTACGACTCTACTCGACATCTCTAGTAACCAGAGATGATTGTGGACTTCTAGTTGATTTAGGAGATGAAGATCGAAGAGAGATGGAGAGAGGAGAGAGAAAAAAGATAAAGAACATAAAAAATTTCAGATTGCAATTGTAAATTTAATTTTTTAAATTTAGGAGATGAATGGCATTTGTAAATTAGATTCCAAAGTCTGGGCAATTTGGTCTTTTTATTTCAAACCGTTATGTATAACGGTTTTCCGTTGGGTCAACGGACATGAGTGTTATTTGTCCTAACTATTGTCCTTGCCTATAATTATACTCTAACTTCAGGGACATAAGTGTAATTAGCCCGAAAAACTTTTAGGTCCTATCAACAACCATAGAGTAAACAAATATCATATTCCTTTCTTCTTCTTTGAGGAAGGACGATCGTCATCCACTACAAGAAAAAGGACTTTTACGGACACTTCTATTGCTAAAAGCATCCTTAGCCAAAGGCTTTTAGCGGCGGACACCCCGTCGCTAAAAGTCCATTGCCTATAAACCCATTGCTAAAAGTTTTGGGACGAAATTTTAAAATATGTTGCCTAAAGTTGACTTTGAGCGTAGGATGTTTAATATAATTAGAGATGGAGTATTCGTCGCTAAATATATTTTTCGTATTTAAATTTTTTTTTGAAAATAATTTATTACGTAAAATATTTAGCGACGGAACAATTTGTCGTCAAAATTTTTAACGACAGACCTTTATCCGTCGCAAAACATTATTCAAAAATTAATGACTTTTAGCGTCAAAAAATCCGTCGCTAAAAGTCTGTCGATAAAACTTTAGCGACGGAAGTTTCGTCTCTAAGAATCATTTATTCATAGAATAAGTAAGACTTTTAGCAACGGAATAAAATCCGACGCTAAAAGTCAAACTAATTTTAAAAATATTTTTTTTAATACCCAAACCTGTAATTACAAATTCTCAACAATCATTCTCAATCCAGCAAATATTTCTCAATGCACATTAGGGTTAAATAATTGTTGATCATCAGTAATTATTTAACCCTAAATTAGAGACAACACATATGTATAAAGTATGGATTCTATACTAATCGGAAAAAAAATGTATACAAAGCTCAGGAGGGCACGAGAGCGGGGTACAATCGAGTAGGGGAGGGGAGTACAAGTTAGGGAGGCACGAGGGCAGGATACAAATAGTTAGGAGGGGAAAGGCTGATCAACGGTCATTGAGTCCCGGATCTGGATGCTGCTGATCGTCCTCGTCTAGGGGGCATTGTGATTCGGGTTCGGCTCAGCATGTCCAACAGTAGTGCCCTGCATGTAAAGGTGCGAATGAATTAATCTCGATAGTAATCGTATAAAGTGTTTACTAAACATATATAGTGGTTATACCTCATTATTCGCCTCAATCATGCTATACACCTCCGTATTGCCATGGATCTCGTAATCTTGTAACGACGATCGCGGAAGGTGGGGACGTTCCTATCATGACACATGCAGTCATACCGGGAAGGCTGTGTACACGGACTTTCGACCTATTGACGACCCCCAGTGTATCTAGCCATCACTTTAATCCCCCAGTTCTTGTGCCGGTACTCGTGGATGTTGATGGTTGTCCGGATTGCTACCCAGACCCATTGATTTTTTCATACAAGGCCTACAAAATAGTGATTTGACATTCAAAACATTAAGGGGAGAAACATCGGATACAAAGGCAAAAATTTAACAAACTAAACAAAGTAATTCGTAACTTACATTGATCTGGCGAGAAATATCTGAAGCAAAGTTCCCTACCCAGTGTTGATCATCCTTATCCTTCTTCCTCATGTGTGTCTGACAGTATGTTAGAGCTACGACCTCATCCACCACCAGGTTCGGGTGCTCAACTGCATTCTTGTGTCGGAGGATGTCGTGAGCCACCCCCAGTGTGCGTGGGATCTCTCTCTTGTCTCTTCTCGCTCTCATTCTTACTTTTGGCCTTTCAGGATGGATCACTCCTCCACTTATCAACCATCTGTCCTCATACAAATGGCGATGTCCAATGAGGGGGAAATATCTTCCACTCCTCCATCGAGCCATCATAGGGCGTCATCTTCCTCCCCCGCTCCCGTGCATCGTGCAGCCATCGTGGATAATTTTTGCCGATGTAGGCAACAAAAGCCTGCCGCCCCAATGCTTGTTGCTCAAGCGACTCAAACTCGAACCCCTCCTGCAAGGCATCCAATTACACAATCAATACGATTAATTTAAAATTACGTTCTAATTAAACAAATAATGACTAACCAAATGGCTAACAACCATACCAGCCACTCTTCCTATAAGGACTCCCTTGTCATGGCATGCCAGTCGTTCCTATATAGTCGTGGCTCAAAGAATCGGTCCTTCACAAGGACGTCGATCATTGTCTTCGTCGCAGTCTCCAGGATCCTTATAAAGAAACAAACATCAAATACATAAAATAAGTGGACCGTAATAAATATCAAAATTAAAGATTGTAAGTGTTGTATTACGTATTTTTTTTTTACTTACCGGCCCTCCTAGATAAGAGTAACTCTCGGTTTACGCTAGGGGTCGATGAGCACCCCGCGTGTTGGTCCACGGCCTCGTCGAGATTCTAAAAAACACCAACATTAATACAGATCAAATATAATTTAAATATAACTCTAGAATTATGACTAAATGCCGTTGCCAAATATACCTAAGGTAGAACTCACAGAAGAAGAAGAACCTTGTGGGTGTGTGGAAGGAATCAGTCTGGGGCTGGGGCAGGGGCTAACTCACTATGGTGAACACTTTATGAAAAACATTCTTCTCAATAGGCATCACATCCATGTTGTTTCGGATAATGAGTGTCCTCCAGTAGGCTAACTCCCAGAAAATACACTGTTTCCTCCATTTGTGCTATTTCCCGTATCTTGAAATCTTCTGATCTGGCACACCTTTATCGTGTGCTATGTTAGTATCAAGTGCCTCCAGGTGCAAGAGCATTTCTTCACTAGATGGGTAGTCCAATGTGACAACCTTACGCTCAATTGTCCCGTCGACTTTATCCTTTTGCCTACAGAACTAATAGTCTGGTGGCAAAAGCATTCAGTGATATCCGAACCACGAGGGCTTCCCACCGTGCTTTAATGTATGATAGGGATTCACACCCATACAAGCAGCTAACTTCTCATGTGTGCTCCACCCACACGTCATTCCTAATGCAAAAAAATCGTGTATAGCCCACATCAAAACAGCCATCATCTGAACATTCTGTTTAAGGGATGCATCATAAGTTTTGGCTCCATGATCCCATAGCTGTTTGAGCTCATCAATCAATGGCCTTAAATACACATCTATGTCCTTACCGGGACTCTTCGGCCCTAAAATAAGCAATGGCAAAAACATGTACGGCTTCTTCATGCACATGCCTAGGGGAAGGTTGTATAGGACAATAATAACAGGCTGGAGTAAGGCATGCTAGACTACCCGAAAGGGTTGAACCCATCGGTTGCCAAACCAAGCCTAATATTCTAAACTTCTTGAGCAAAGCTTGGATGCATGCAGTTAAACTCCTTCCATGCCTCTCCATCATCTGGGTGTGTCAGCACATCGGCATCATTGCTACGAGTCTTAGAGTGAGCCTGATATGTTTAGCCGTATTGGAGGAGTAGTACATCCTCTGTAGCCTTGGGGTAATTAGAAAATATCGCAATACCTTCCATGCAATGTTTTTCTTCTTCCCTTTGTCCGGTTTATACCTCGAATGCTCACATACTGGATATTGTGTGAAGTCCTTATTCTCTTTCCAGAACAATAAACAGTTGTTATTGCACGCATCTATCCGCTCATAGCTCAATCCAATTTTTCTCATCATCTTCTTTGCATCATAGTACGATGGGGGAAGCTTTTCACTCAGCTGTAAATTTTTTTTGATAAAAGTAACAAACTCGTTAAATCCTTTCTCACTTAGCCCGTGATCTGATTTTAAATTTAATAACCTACTGACCGTAGACAACCGTGTGTGCTTCCAAATTCCATCCCATAATGGCTCCTCTACGTCTCTCAACAAATCATAAAACTAATTAGCCCCCTTGTTCCGCTGCTGAGGACTATCATCATCGCAGTAGTCACCCCATTCAACATTAGCATGCCCAGCATCCATAATCATATCTCGCTAAATATACTGTGCCTCCTCCCTAACTTCACCTTAACTAGCTGGGTTGGATGATAATACTATCGTTTCCCCGTGTTGCGTCCACCTTGTGTATCCATCCATAAAATCGTACCGGAGAAGATGCAATTTTACCACCATTATCCTTCTCGAATGTAACAACTCATATTTACTGTACGAACACCTTATTGTCTCAAAGTCAACATATGCAGGATGCACGTAAGTGAACTCCATAAATTTGTCGACGCGATCTTCGAAATCATCATCATTTTTCCTTTTCATCCAACTTTGATCGACCGACATGACGAATGAGATTATTATATACCACATTAAATTAAAACTGATAATTAGACAGAGTAGATATGAAAATAAATGCATGATTGTGAAAACTTGTCTATATATACACCCTCCGTTCTCTAATAGGTAGTGGTCCTATCCCATTTAGAAAAAGCACATCTTTATAAAATAGTTATCAACTCATGCTTAGTCCTGTGTCTGTGAAAAATTTGAGCACCTCCCCGTATTTCTCTCAGTACACGACATCGACTAGGTTTTCTAACATCCGTCTAATCTTGCTCTTGGTGTAGAATGGAGTCCCAGAAGACAAACACAGTGGAACCCAAAAGTTTGCAGAATAGGGCCATGGCATTCCCACCAGACATGGTACCGACTGATATCCTTGGATTCCATCGCACGAGAAAAGTGAGTCCAATCATCTATGCTAGAATGATCCTCAAAGAGCAAAGGCCGAGCATGCAAAGAATTGGGCGATACCTCACCCCTGTAGGTTTATGTATCAGCCGCATATGATCCAAAAGCCATATGTACAGAAGCAAAGGGCTACCCTTAAATGCAACCCTTGGATCCCTATGGACCTCGACAATGGCATTTATGGTTTCAGCTACCACTAATAGAATCAACGTTCTTCCTCCCGAAGAAACTGGGGGTAGCAACTGAGCTAATCTCACATCAGCAGCCCTTGGGCTCAAGCCAACAAGATATTGGCCATTGGGCACAACTCTAAAGACGCCACCAAAACACATGCACATTGCAGACATGGTTATCTAGTTTGGAAAAAAAATATTCAATCCCGAGATAAAGCAAAATATGCTCACCTCAAATAAAAGACGTAGCCCCCTCTTTGCTAACGCCCAATAAACCCACGAGGGACAGAACAGAGCCATCTTGAATGACTGGGCAAAGGGTAAATAGGCAGGGACATCCATCAAAGCCAAGAATTTGTCATAAGTATGGCACAATTCATCAAGGCCAAATCAAAAGACATGATATTTCTAGTTCCAAATTTTGCACTTAGCCCAGAGAATATCTTCATGAATGACTATTATCCGCAAAATGATGACCGACTTTAGAAGAAAATGCCCATCAAGATAAATAAATCTACCTTGATACAAGAATCAACAAAGGATCTAAATTAGAGCTCAAAGATCATAAGATTGTCTTCTAAGGCCATTGGGAGTTTGACTAAGAGAATGAGATTCGAATACCCCCATGAAGGATGAGTCCCGAATATTTTAGTATGGAGCCTAAGTTTTATAGACATAGGACTTAAAAATTAGAAAAACTTATCAGACAAATAGGAGAGTTTCCAAAAATTGGTTGGATTTCCCGTTGTTATGAATGTTTGTAGAAGTCGATCTCTCTGACCAACCGTCTGTTTTTACCAGAAAAATGGACATTGCTTCGGACCAATCGTCCGATTTTATCATAAAAATGGACTTTTTCTTCTGATCAACTGTACGATTTTATCATAATAATGGACTTTGTTTCTAACAATCGTCCGATTTTACCCAAAAAAATGGATTTCACTTCTAACCAACAGACCGGTTTTAGGCCCAAGATTAGAAAATTTTATAATCATCATTGACTAACCGGTCGGTTAGTCAGTGCTTGTAAAATTTTTGTAGAGTTTGCCTATTTAGAGCCCAAACCATATATCTATGCGTAATCCAATCCAATCTAATCCAACCTTTTCAACCCAATCTCCTTCCTTTTTGTGCAATTGTGTGTCCAGGCATCAAAGTAAAGCATTACATAGGAATTGCTAATCAAAATTTGCTACGAAACAAAAGAAATTGATCATTACAAGAATGTTCGATAAGGTGAGTTCCTAGCAAACTCTAGATCCTACTCTAATCTAAGTCTAATCAACCATTAGCCCTCCGAGGCTTTTTAAGGCTAAGTACCTCCCCATCGCCGGATCCACAGGGCTCCTCATCTCATTCAACCTCATAATCCTTATCGTTGGAGTCGGGGATGAGTCCATTACCATGGGCTCGATCGATCAACTAGGCTTCCCATATGGCTTGTGAAGTTTTGTCAAAAATCTAAAAGATTGACGTCCCAATTTCTTCGGCAGTGTAAAGGCTGGGGCTTTTACTCACTCCCACTGGTGGCCTCCTTCTTCTTAGACAGTGCAGACCCTGATTTGCGAGCAGGCCTTAATGGAACTCGACTTGTCGCTCTCATCTTCCTTCGGCCTCTCGTCTGTGATACCAAAGCTCCTCCTGTAGGGGTCTAAGTGGAAGCAGGCTTTGCAAAACTCTGTCTATCACTTAATCCACCTTAAAGGTGGCATCAAGGGAGTGAGAGTAGGTGCCTCCGTAGCCTCTGTAGACCACCCATATACCTCTAATATGTCCCATAAGGAGGATACCATATCCTTCAGATCGTGTATCATTCTATAGGCATCTTTTAGCATCGAGCTCGAAACTACTAAAAGAGATCATAAAGTTAAAAGCTAAGCATAAAGGGCAAATTACGCAAAGTCAAGATTTGAGTTTACAAATATGACTTGAGCAAGCTCTTTGAGCCTAAAAACCTCATCGTCCTTCTTTGACCTTGGGAACCGCTCTGTGTCCTCCCTATTGCCCCTTAAGAACACATGTATACTTTAGGAAGGAAAGAGAATATCCTTCGTGGATTCCTACACCTTCTTGCCCTTGCCCTCTCGGTCTCGGTCCGCCCTAGCCCCCTAATCCTCCTCGCCCACTCTACAGTCAATAGAGGGCCAGAGGTCTCTCTCAATTAATGCCTTGTAGGTACAAGGATCGCTTGGCCACCTCAAGGAGGATATATCGACCCCTAACTCAGACTCTGCCTCAGCCCAGATCCAATATCCCCGTTTGATGCATCTTGACATGTGGGGCCCCCAGGGTTCGAGCCTCAACATCCATATGATGATGAAAGATCATCCAAGCAGTATCCTACCAGCAAAATGTGGCATCGGGTGTGTGCCAACTTCTTTGGATAAGGCTCCGCTCCCTCCCACTTGAAAAGGGAAGCCTAAAAAAAGAAATAAGGGAATTGAGTATTTATGAACTTGCGTTAGTGGAAATTCAAAGGCTAGAAGGACTAAACAACTCACCAAGTACTGATTCAACCCGTTGAAGCTCTCTCTTTAGGCCCCCACCATAGCCCCAACTCAATCTTCCCTAACATTCCACATGTACATCGTGACTTCGTCTCCTTACTATGCCCGTCCCCCAATGGCGGGGCACGTAACCCCAAAACCTTAAAATCACATACCTGTAGAGGAAGGTAAAATGTGAGCTAATATTTATTGCATAAGTGAGAGTAATAAAAAGGGGTCCAGAGTTGAGACATACCATTCAGACGTCACAATATCCCATGAACCTCGATGATCACCCCGGGGACACAGAGCCCATCGAATAATATAGATGTGCATGGTGGGAGTATCCTAGTCGTACTCCCCTATCTCTCCAACATACTACAAAGCTTGCAAAAACCAAAGTTGCGTCGAGTCGTCCTCATTGCTAAATAACGTCTCCCCCCAATACGTACAGGAAAAAGCCCCGAACATCAATGGATATGTCAACAGCGTCCTCTAGAGTCATACCTTCTTAGTGGGAACAAAGGGTAATGAGCGAAATAAACCACCCTTTTATAGGATGGCTCAAAACCAAGTAACCGGACCATTTGGTCCCACTCCTTGTTGAGATCATAGTCCCATGGCGTAGGCCTCCTTCGAACTTGAATACTCGTGATATTTGCAAAGTTGTACGTGGTAAGTGTGGCCTCTCCGTAGGGTAAATGGAACATGTTGGTGGAATCCCACCAAAGCTCTGCCAAACATAAAAGATGCATTTTACTCCGTTCTGAAAAAGGTCGAAGCTGGTCTCAACTATTCCATTCTCCACTAAAATCGGTACCTTTTCCACCATTCCTGTACTAAATTAGGGGAACCCTTACAATGGATGTTCATGGGGAGGGTTGCACAAACCAAACAAGAGGAGAAAAGCTTCAAGAGTTGTCCAGTTATGCATGGGGTGCATGAAAAATAAGAGAGAAAATATTATGGGCCCTATTATATATGAAAATGCTTTAGTGTGTAGAAGAGTTTGTGTGATTGAAGCGTAATCAATAGAAAACATACCTTGTCCCCTAAAAAGTCTTGGGCAAGCTGCGCTTCTTGATCTGAGGTGAGAATGGAATGATCATCCATCCGGGTTTTTGGCCAGAATCATGAAATACGCCTTATTTGGGGCCCACATTCATACCTTCTTTAAGTGCGTAGAAATTCCATCCATCATCATCACATAAATTGGGAAAGAATAGAGGAGGATTCTAAGAATTTATAAAGAAGAAGCGTAACTAGGGTAGGATTTGAGGCTTGGAGACGAATTCAAGAGAGAGAGACTGAATGAATTGTGATTGAAGTGTGTGAAATAATCCTAAATTTTTTGCCCAAAAATCTGAACGGTAAACCGATCAATTTTTAGTTTAATTCTGTCAAACCTGCTGGCTAACCGGCAGGTCCTTGACATTTATTTGTCAAAATTGAGGCCTTCTGATTAATCGGACAATTTTTGGCCTGATATTTTGACTCTTTTTCTTCTCTGACTAACTAGGTGGTTTTCGATCTACAAAAAAAAGATCATCATAAAAAAAATTGCATACCTGTTTGAAATTCATGTTTACATGCCCTTTTGTCCCTTGCATGCTTCCATGACCTTTCTTGTCACAAGTTTGTATGTTTTGCCTGCCTATGCATGTTTCCTACCTTATCTTCGGATTGTTTTTCGATCAAATCACTATAATTTGTTGCTCTGTTCAGTGATATTTGTATGGCATAAGGCTAGTGCAAGGTCCTTATTTTGGTGCTAGAAGCAACATTTCCTTCATATCATGTGAATTAAGATGTTTAGCACTCCAACGACGAGCTATTTTTGTGACATTGTTGGCTTTGCCTTTGAGTGATGTTCTCGAAATTGTTCCCATATCCAAGCAACCAACCATTTTGATACATTGTTAGCTCTAAAAGTTTCATATAAGCCTAGTGTTCCTAAGTGACCAAATGTTTTAACACGTTGTTGGCTCTGACTCTTGGATAGATTCTCGCGTTCTTGAGTGACCAACCATTTTGACACGTTCTTGGCTCCATCTCTTAGGTTCACCCTTTCATATATCCAAGCAACCAGCCTTTTTGACATGTTGTTGGCCTAGCCCTTGAAGATATTTCAGTGTTCCTAACCGATGAACCGTTTCGATACGTTATTGGTTATGTTTACTATTTTCACACTTTTAATATATCCAAGCGACCAACCATTTTGACACATTGTTGGATCCGGCTCTTGGATATACTCCATTGTTTCTAAGCAACCAACCGTTTTGACACGTTATTGGCTCAAACCTTAGGTTCACCTTTCTCATATGTCCAAGTATTCAACTATTTTGACACGCTGTTAGCTCCTGCTCTTGGACGTATTTTATTATTCCTAAGTGACTAATCGTTTTAATACACTGTTGGCTCTGGCTCTTAGGCTCAACCTTTCTTTATATCTAAGCAACCAGATGTTTGAGGGCGTTATTAGGCTCGGCTCTTAGATATAAGTCTTATGGCTAAGAAACCAATTGCTTTGGCGCGTTGCTGGCTCCAGCTCTTAGACATGATTTTTCAGTGTCCTTTCTTTGTTACTGTTGGCAACAAATTTAAAAAATAAGCCCCTTGCCTGGCGATCAATTGTTGTTACTTTTGGCTCTAAATCGAGACAAGGTTCAATATCATTTTTCGTGGTATTATTGTTCGATGACCAACCGTTGTTACTATTGGCCCTGACTTCGAATAACATCTATATCCTTTATTGAACTACTTTGGTCTGATTCTACCACAGAGGATACGTAAGACGCCATGTAAAGTTCCAACCTCAAATGTCAAGGTCAGTGATTTTGTTCCGAATCTTGTGGGATTTTTCCGTATTTCACTACAAAAATGTGTTTTTTCCTAGTGATGTTCGCTTGCACGTGAGCTCCCTCATCGAGGGGCTCTTTAGAGACTGCATTTTTTGTAGTCATCGTTAATTAAATAAATATTAACTTTATTATCAGCTAGAGTTTATTATTAAGGTTGAACCTGGTAATATAACTTAATTAATTCAATTTGATCCAGTCTAGTCAAGTTGTCCAAGGCAGTTTAGCAGTTTGGTAGTCCAGCCTGGCAGTCCGACAATCAAGTCCGTAGGTCCAATTGTTTAGTCCATTTGTCAAGCTAGAGTGGTCCAGTCTAGTCCAATGGTCCAATCATTAATTGGGCTCATTCCACTCCAAATATGTCAATCCAGTCCATGTCTAGATTACAATTTATCCTTGATGCAATAAATCAATGATTTGTGAGACATGAAGATAATTTCTGAGTCTGGTACTATCCCATCTACAAATGGAAGATCATTACCGAACTTGGTTTAGCTAATGTCTCGAGATTCAAAAAAATTATTATAAATTATTGGATGACCCGACCGATTTGTCAAAAATCGATCGGTTAGTTAATTTTTCTCAATCTGCGATTTTTATCAAATCTTTAGTCTTATCCCGAGATTACATATTGATATGGCCATCTTCATCATTTCTAGCACCCCAGACTTTTATAAATAGAGCCCTTGACCAACATTTTCAAGGATCTCAGCTTTTTCTCTCAAGAGGTTTTATACGATTTATCCTAGAAATGGTGTATCATCTTTTAAGAGAATCAGCCCTTCATACTTTAGTTTAAAATAATTCATAGTCTCTTCCATTGTGGATCCTTCACAGAGTGTTCCTGAGTTGTCAAGACAAGCAGACTTGTGTGGTATATTTAAATCTTTCATGTTTAATTTAGTAGCCTAGAAATTGTATCCCATTTCCCGTGATCACATTTTATTCTAGAATATGAAAATTATAAAAAAGATCAATTTTATTTCTTAGTCTAAACCTAAGACAGAAGTGTTGGTCCAGAGTCGAACTATGATGATTTTTTTTCTGGTTAGTCCGAATACGTAGGCTATTCGACCCCTGCTATCGAGTTCAAGCCAATAACCTAGAAATAGACTTAGAGTTTATGCATATTTACATGTCATGTGTTTAGTAAGGGATAAAATAACTGAAATTAAGTAGAGAAAGAAAGGGTATGATGGTTGCCCAACACCTTCCCTCCATATAATTTAGTCTCAAACCCATCTCTTTAATTTCGATAGACCAGTTGTCCTTTGGACAGTTTTAGAGTCATTTTCAGGTTTTTCTTGTTTTCCTATGTTTAATTAGATAAGATGATGATTCCCTAAAAATCTTCCTTCCGATTTTTTTTTCTCAGGTAGTTTGCTACAAGGTAGAATTATTTTCCCTTTTCCTTGGATAAGATCTCATATCCAACATAGGGAAATATCTAGTATAAGGGAACTTCTTTTAATTCAAACTATTCTTAGTATGTTTGAGCAATTATTTGACCTTCACAATGCCAAAAAAACATTCATGTAATCTTACAAAAATATATAAAAAACCAATTTATCTTTTTTTTTGGTTGTCCTAATGTTATATAAAAAGAGTCGTCCACTTTTTAATTAAACTTGTGTTAAAAAATACTAATGGTAATTCTTAGAGCAATTATAAGTATTAAACTTAATCTTGAATTTTGAAATCAATTATAACTATGCGTAGTGATTAATAATACTTACATGACTCAATACACCCTAGAAACTTAGGTAAACAAATATATACAAACAATTTATTTTTGAAGGGGTCCTAACACTAATAAAGAAGCTGTTATTTATAATTAATTCTTTTTTGAAATATGAGTAATTAGTAGATCTTAGACCAGTTTGAGCATTCAAAATAGAATTAATATTAATTATAAGTGGTGAACTTTGTGCTAATTCAATAAAAGATTAACCTCCACCTTATAACAATATTAGTTTGTCTAATACACAAATATTCTTTAAGCTTTGCAAGCTCATTTCAGTTATTAGGTATAATTTGACCAATTTGATTAAATATAAAAACTTACGTTATGATAAAGTAAGTATTCGTGAGAAACTACGACTAATGCATTTAGCGGATGTAAGAACTGTAACTTTGGCGGCAAACAGTAGTCCCAAAAGACGTGAAAAACAAGTTAAACACTTCAAAACAATGGCACACGATCAATATTGATTCAATATCCTCTAAATGTGCTTTTCATTAAGAAAGACAAAGATATAAAGATATGTGGTGTTCGGTAAAAATAGGGGTGCAACTTGGGCGAGGCAACTCATATACAACCCCCGGACCTTCTGATTTTTTATTTATTTGTTATAGTTTTGGCAGGCTCTTTTTTTTGCTTCTGTTGTTTTTTTCTTTATTACGGTTTTTGTTTATAGGAATGGTGATGAAGTGGTAGCTGAAAAAGTGGCGGAATGGTGGTGAGGAGATCATGGGTGGTGATACCTCATGACTGATGACACGTATGAACTATTTAATTTTATTTGAAAAATAGGAAAATTAATTGTTTGGCCAATTGATGCTAGCACTATATATATATATATATATATATATATATATATATATATATATATATATATATATGGAGTTGATCCGTTGATAGAGCTAGCAAAATAGAAAATTTTGCTAGCGCGATCTGGCCGTCCACGTGCGATCTGTGGACTGTCCACATCTTTTTTTTACGTTTTTTTTAAGTCCGTCCGATATATTATGTAGCGGACGATTTTTTGACAAAAATACCCTCAAACTTAAAAACAGCCCGTTCGCTACATTATGTAGCGGACGGACTTTTCTGTCACTCTCTCTCTCTCTCTCTCTCTCTCTCTCTCTCTCTCTTTCTCTCATTAATGCTCTGACTTTTTTCTCTCACTCTTCTCTTTCCCTCATCCGCTACATAATGTAGCGGACTAGTTTTCTAACATTTCTCTCTCTCTCTCTCTCTCATTAATGCTCTTACTTGTTTTTCCCCTCTCTCTATGTCATTTCTCTTCAATCTGACTTATCTCTTTCTCTCACCAGTTTTTTCTTCTCTTTCGTCCTCCTCTCCCCTCTTTTCCTCTCTTTCTCCTTTCATATGATAATCATCAAAAGAAAAGCTTTGAAACAGATTGCTGTAATTTAGGCCCTTTGCTTTTTGGAGATGCTTGACTGAGATGCAATTCAAGTCCACATAAAGCACACAGTCCAATTCAAGGAACCCTGCAACCCAAGGAATCACTGAAAAGAAACCATTTATAAATACGGCTACGTGCGGGTTTTGAGCCGCATGGGGCTTTGCCATTCAGTTCTATGATGTGCAGGACGGTTGGGTTATGACCGACCCAACAAAGCAGTAGATTGGCTCATTAACAAGGCCAAGAATGCCATTGCCAAGCTTGGATGGACTGCCTGAGTAGAACCCAATTCCTGGTGACTGCACTGAGGCCAGAGCCAACAAAGTTGCCTCCTTCCTCTTGTGGGTATGAATTTCAGCTACCTAAGCAAATGGGTGAAAACCCAAGTGGTAGTTTTGATCAAGAAAGTATTGAAGATACAATGAAATTGTTCTTTCCTACGAGTTCTGGAATGAGTTTCCAGAACTACCCGAATGAGTTGATGCCAAGAGAGAGGAGAGAGAGAGAGAGAGAGAGAGAGAAAATGTCAGAAAACTTTGTCCGCTACATAATGTAGTGGATGAGAGAAAGGGAAGAGAAAGAGAGAGAGAGAGAGAGAGAGAGAGAGAAGTCAGAGCATTAATGAGAGAAAGAGAAAGAGAGAGATAGAGAGGGAGGGAGAGAGAGAGAGAAAGTCAGAGCATTAATGAGAAAAAGAGAAAAAAATGACAGAAAAGTCTGTCCGCTGCATAATGTAGCGGACGGGCTATTTTTAAGTTTGAGGGTATTTTTGTCAAAAAATCGTCCGCTACATAATATAGCGGACGGACTTAAAAAAACATAAAAAAAAGATATGGACCGTCCACAGATCGCACATGGACGGCCAGCGTGTTTGCAAGATCTCCTATTTTGCTAGTGCTCTCAACGGATCAGCTCCCATATATATATATATGTGTGTGTGTATGTGTGTATATGTATGTATGTGTGTATATGTGTATATATATATATATATGTATGTATGGAGCTGATTTATTGCTCGCGCAGATAGCTTCAACTAAGTTGCCAGCGCAATCTGATCATCCATACTTTAAAAACAAACGGACTAGATCTAGTTTCTTTAAGAAAAAAAATAAAATTCATCCACTACATTATGTAACAGACGATCAATTTGATGAAAATGCCCCCAGATCCCTGTCCTTTTCGGGGAACAGTGCCATCCGCTACATAATGTAGTGGATAACTTTTTGATTTGACATGTTGTCAGCCAAAAGTCATCCGCTACATAATGCAGCAGAGGACTTTTGGCTGACAACTGTTACATCTATCCCCTTACAGTTCGCTACATTATCTGGTGGAAGGGAAGGCAGGTATACCCAAAGAAGCCCTAATTGTCAGCTCTTCTTTCCCTGCTTAACATATTCAATATCTTGAGCTCCACTTGCCCCCATTTTCAGCTCCCTTTAATCCTTCCAAGTTCCAAGCTTTCAAGCAACCAAGCTCAAAGCTTCACTCAAGCAAGGGAGATTTGTGATCTTAAAGGCTTATTGGTGTATATGTAGCTTTTTTTGGATGTTTATATTTTTATGGGTCGCGTGGTGAAGTCTATATGTCTTAGTGGATACCATGGTTAAGTTCATACAAATTTTTATGATATTATGTTGGTTGTATTTGGCATGCAAAATTAGCCTACTTTAAATTTTCATTTGTTAGATGTTTATATTAGTTATAATTTTGTAATTAATTTGCATGCCTAAAAAATGTTACAATTTGATACTTAAACATAAGTTATTTTCACGTAGGTCTTGTTTCACAATATCTGATATTATATCAAGCTCGAACACACCAGTAGATGCTAGTGGCCTTTATCTAGGGCGAACGCTTCGAATATTGGAAAAAGCCGAAGAAGTTTTCGAGTGTACTCGTTGAGGGTTGATTTTGGCTTTAGAATTAAGACAACTAGAACAAGTGCCATAACAAAAAAATATGCCCACAATTATAGGAGTATAATAGGAGTATACACCCATTTGTAAAATGAGAAACATGTAGATAATGATGATAGTTATGATGAAGTGGGATATGCACCCCAAATCTGAATTTCAACACAATAGACTTTTGTAATGTGGTCCGAACCCAAAGATAAGTCGTGTTTGACATTAATGATGCTTAATCTACAATGAGCCTATTGAAGCAGATGCAAATAAATGACACACAGTTCACTTATGACTTTAATCATGACGACGAGCACCGCGTTACCATAATTTTTTGGGTTGACGGTTGTTCGAGACATGCTTATCTAAATTTTTGGCGTTAATAATAATTATCACTCCATCCTGTTTGGGTTTGCATTGTTAAGGCATAAGAGTGAAAGTTTGTTTGTATAATTGTTTGAGACGTGGCTGGATGCCATGAACAAAAAATCACCCAAAGTTATCATCACCAATCAAGATTTGGTAATGAATAAAGGTTATTGCTACCGTCTTCCCAAAGACTTGACACAACTTGTGCAGTTGGCACGTAAGCAGCAAATACCTTGCACGTCTACATCACGTGTATGCAAAGTATCTAGATGCGTTAACAAGTTGTTAATGGTTGAAGAATTTGCAGGGAGGTGGAGAACTTGTAGAGGATTACTCATTGCAAGACCACGAGTGGCTCTATCACTTTTATGAGCTCAAAGAACAATGGATTGGCATTTACACCATAAGGTATTTTTTTGCAGGAGTGAAAATGATGGACAAGAGTGAATCTATGAATGCCCTGTTCGATAGCTATGTAGGTACAACTACGAATTTGAAGAGTTTTTTCATAAATGCCCATAGACGGTTGCACAAATATTTGTAAAAGAAAGGGCTACAGATTTTTCAAGCACATACAAACAAAGAAGAAGGCTGCTTGAGACCCCACCAGAGGTGAATGGTTTAAAATTTTATACCAAGGAGATGTTCATACAATACCAAGTATATATGCAAAAAAGGGATGATACAGTATAAACAAAGTGGTAGAAAAGTCGACACATGAATACAAGGTTATTCATTAATGAACGACCTCGCCCCCAAGAAAGTGCATCGACCGTATACGATGAACAATGATATATAGAGACGGATATGATGACATGTGTTTACAAGAAGTTTAAGTTATCCAACATATTGTGTCAACACATTCTACAGTTTTTCATTTAAAAATATCAAGGCAGTCCCTGATAAAACGTCTTGCCGTGGTGGACTATGATTGCAAACAGGTTGCTTTGTACCACTGCCTTTCCAAAGCATCCGTAAATTGATTATGAAGAATCAAAGACACTGCGTTATAATCATCTCGTGACAATATTCACACGATTGTCTGAAAAGGGTTCTGCTACAATGGCCAAATATAAATATCTCCCCAATCTAGCGCTACAACAAGATCACATTGTCAACCAGTTTGAAGTAGCAGAGGCATCCAATGCAGCTAAAACTGAAGGCATTCCTACACAGGGATCAGAAGATGATGAGTCGGTTCAGGAAGAAGATAATGTTATCTGGCCTTTAGATCCGATTATATCACAAACAAAAGCCGCAAGAGATCTACACGGACGAAGAGTTCTATTGAACACGCAACCCAACGTATGAAGCTGAGAAAGTGTGCATTGTACAATAAAATGACCAACCATGACATGCGGAACCATTGCAAGGCACTGGAATAAGTCTAAGGGATTTGCAAAACGAGGAAGAAGATGATGCCGAAGAAGATAAAGTGGACCTTTAGTCTATGGACTTTGTATTTGAATAATGGGCTCTGTAACAATCTTTTATTTTATTAATAATCAATTTTAATGTAACATTGGGTTATTCACGAATTGTGTTCTCTACCATCTAAATTTTTATGTACTTTTGCAGTGACCAATTTACCATCTAAACTGCTTAGCTTAAAAAAAATGTTTGTGCTCCACCATTCGCTACATGGAAAATTTTTTGATTCCTTGGAATTTCTTCCTCTTCCCCATTACTTAGAAAAAGTGAGCCACCGGTTTGTGGAGCAGAAACATGGCACTCCAATACTTAGAAAAATTTTGGGCTTCTAATTCCCAACACTTAGCGAGAAAAAAAAAGATGCCCAAAAAAGCATTTTGCTTCCCATCCGCTACATTATGTAGCGGCCAATAGAGCAGAAACATGACACTCCAATACTTAGAAAAATTTTGAGCTTCTAGTTCCCAAAAAACCATTCTGCTCTCTTGTTCACTACATTATTTAGAGACGGTGAAGCAGAATAAAGCATTTTGCTCCATCGTCCGCCTCATAATGTAGCGGACGGTGGAGCAAAAACATGGCACTCTAACACTTAGAAAATTTTTGGGCTTCTAGTTCCCAATACATAGAGAGAAAAAAAAAAGGCCCAAGAAAGCATTCTGCTCCACCATCCATTACATTATCTAGCGGACAGTAAAGTAGAATAAAGTATTCTACTCCATCGTCCGCCACATAATGTAGTAAGCGGTGGAGCAGAAACATGGCACTCCAACACTTAAAATAATTTTGGGCTTCTAAGTTCCAACACTTAGAGAGAAAAGAAAAAAGAAAGGCCCATAAAAAAGCATTCTGCTCCACCGTCTGCTAGATAATGTAGCGGACGGTGAAGCAAAATAAAGCATTCTGCTCCAATATCCGCCACATAATGTAGAGGACGGTGGAGCAGAAACATGGTACTCCAACACTTAGAAAAATTTTGGAAAAAAAACCAAAAGCATTCTGCTCCACTATCCGCTACATAGCGGACGGTGGAGCAGATTCTACTACAATGCACTACCACATAATGTGGTAGACGGTAAAGCAGCCCTTAAAACCTACTTTGTCTTTATTTTTAACCAACCATCATCCTGCTTCAACCATTGTCAAAACAATCACAAACACCCCACACTTTCAAAAGTGATACTAAACTATAACGCACCACATCCAGAAAGAAATACCCAAACCATAAAGACTACATGACATTTTTGAATCACATCAAACAATTAAATGCTAGAAAGAGAAGCTCAATAATCATATCAAATATTATTTTATTAAATAAAAACATATGTCCAATGTTATCCGGCCTTTGGTTTAGCCGGATTTACGATATCTCTAACTTGTCTAGGTTTACATTGTTGAACGTGCCAAGCTATTCTATATCTAAAGTTGTCTACCTCTTGGCTCCAGTTGGTCTTATTGAGTCTCTCAGACCGCCAAATATAGTCCATGTACATCAACACAAAGACACCGCAGTCCGAGGCATTCTTTTGCATGGGCCTACTTTTCTTCATAATCATATCGAGCTTCGGCCTTGCCGGTACTTTAAGCCCACAAAGGTCGCGAAGAATGGCACAAAACAAATCATGCGAAATAATAAAAGAAACATAAGCTACGAGAGTCGGATTACAATGATTAAATCATGAAATAAAAAAAACTATAAATATAAATGCAAAGCTTACCATAGCCCCTAATTGTTCTCTGAAAAGCTCCTTCAAAGGCATGAATGGCGTATTGTTGTGGAGACTGTCGAGGATTAAAATCTTCATAGCCGACGGTTGATAGCACAACAGATGCTAGTGGCTGTGGTCTAAGCAGAGTACTAGAAAGATATCCGCATCAAGGAAGCTCATCGAATTCGTAAAATCTGTGAAAATTTTAGTGAGCGCCTTAGGTTGAGGCCATTGCAACAATGATTTCCTCCCTCCCACGTTGCACCATTGTCGCCATTCTGTAACACCCCAGAAATCCGGAGCTCCATTGCCCTGAACTCCTGAAACGTTAACCTACCACATAGTAGCTGACCTGTCACATCCTGTTTACTAACACATACTTCAAAGCATCTAATCTGACATTAACTCAAATTCTTCAAAATACAAGATTCATACTTCTTAACCTTAAACTATTCAAACCTAGTTTCCTTACAAACTCGAGTTCATATAGAACGAGTTGACTATACCGACCCCATGCAGGGGTCTCAATACATAGTAGTGGTGGATTCACAAGAATCTCACACAGATTATAAACCTATTTCCAAGCATGCTACAACTGATCATTACCTGCAGAAGAAAACGAAGGCTTTTGAGAGCTCAGTAAGGTCGCACAAGAAAAACCAAAAGAATTACAAAATGATTCAAAAGAATTCAACCGACGATGATTTCCAACAAAATATTTCAAACGATCTAAATAGCTCGATGATTTCCAAAATTATCAAAATTTTCATAAATAGATACCAAAATAAACATTAAGAATCACGATAGATTCCAAAAATGAACATTAAAAGATAATTTCCAAAGCCATTATTCCAAAATAAAATGATGGTTTTTCAAAGGATTTCAAAACGAGTTCAAACACAATATGGGGAGGGATTTCAAACAAGCATAAACCGGTTGAAACAATCCTTTTAAGCCATTTCTGTAACAGTCACTGTAAGATATAATGTAAATAAATTCAAAGATGTTGATCCTGGGCAGAATGCGATGCCATTCAGGCAAAGCCAATATGGTGTACACATGCATGCTATACAAATACTAATCCGAGTGGGTAATAAACAATAACAATGAGTATTATCATAACTCAAATAACCGAAATCAAAGTCATCACTTAGAACCCAAGAATTACCACAAACCAATAGCAAGAATAAATACGAACAATTATCGATTTCAAGCATAAAAATTATTAAGAAATAAAATAAACAATTATCGAATTTGCTTGGCATGTAATAACAGGCGAGCATCAATAGATTTCCAAACAACCGATTCCAGTTCAATGTTGGGTTCTCTTGGTAATAATGTGCTGATATCAAATACATATCTCAGTGTTTGACAATAGCTATAAGCAAATCAAAAGAATACTTACGAGTATGAGTTATCGAAATAAGGGTTCGGATGAAAGTCGTTACCTAGGATTCAGATAGAAATCCTTACCTGGATCCTAAGCTAGATTATACTAACAGGAAAGTCTTTAGGTTTAACCAAAATGAAATAATCAAATCATCAGAACACAGCGTACACTATGATATTATAACTCAATACGGATGCACGCATACTCCCAAATTTCCTTACTGGGTACGTAAAATTATAAAAATGCCCCTTAAGTGTAAAATTACTAAAAACACCCCTCGTACCTTTAAATCACTCAAATAACCTTACTATATGTGAATTTACCCAAAAATACCCTTCATAAGTAAAATTACCAAAATACCCCCTCTCTGGGCAGCAAATAATCAAAATACCCCCTAAGGGTTTTTGGCATTGGAAAAAATCGAAAATATCTTAAAACACCATTTTAAGTATCCTAAAGTCATTTTTGGGAAAAATTATATTAAAAAAACTTTGCCCGAAAATCCCGAACTGGTGTCAGGATCACGCGCTTAGAAGTCGGTTCGGCTAAAAATAACTATTGACTTCGGAATGAAACAAAATTTTAGGTAATGAAAGTATCAGTAAAATAGAATTTCCCTGGAATTTTTATCTTAAAATAATTTAATTTTCTACGTCAAATAATTCGAGAATTTTTTTAATCGGTACCCTTATTTAGCGTCCTTCGCGAACACTAAAATTTCCCAAAAAAATCCAAAGCGTACGTCCCGTAAAATTATTGGGGATTACTATGTTTTATTTTGTCAAACTATAACCCTAACTATTTATAAAAAAAAATGTAGATTAGAAACTGCCTAATTGATTTTCTATCATTAGCGACACTTACAAGCAACTATTCAAATCATTACACACACACACACACACATCTTCAACCTCACCGCTGCCGCATTTTCACACACACCACTCACGAACGCACACCGATTCACTACCCTTATACTCCAAAACACTAGAATATTCATTGCCCTATCTAAAACGCACACACTAACATAATCAAACACTCAAATCACACACAAACTCACAGCGCGGCCATGAACATACACACAAAGCCACTGAAACACTGGAACACACACACGCACACCTTCTACAACACTGAAAACGCACCCTATTCACTCTAACACACACTAACACCACACATACAACTTTACATCCACCATTCCCCACAATTACTCTCTGCACACAAAGAACACACACTGAACATACGCAGTCATTATATTCACACATTGAGATTTACACATAGAATTGGGAGAATGCCATCCAAAATTGCATCAATTCTTTCCCTTCCTCCCTCTATTTATGCTCTGCTTCTTCCCATTTCCCTCTATTTCTCTGTTTTTCTGCTTATGTCCGATGTTTGCTTTTCTCTTCTTCTTCTTTTTTTCCTTCTCTCTTTTCTCACCTGAATTCTCTCTCTCTCTCTCTCTCTCTCTCTCTCTCTCTCTTTTCTTTTCATTTAGGATAAAATTAGATTAGGATAAAATCAAATTAGTCATCACATAAAAAGAGTAGAAGGTGCCAACCATTTAAAGAACTTTCTCTAAAATTTTGACACATTGGTGCCTACTTTTCAAAATTGCAAAGTGGTATCCCAAACTTTGTATACTTACATTTAGGCCCCAATTTAATTCTAATCTTTTTTAATTTAATTAAATGTCACTAAAATATGTACTCTCACTCGTTTTATTATTTTTCATCAATAAAAATATTAATTTACATTTATGCCCCCAAAGTTTTTCTAAAATTACAAAATGATATCAAAAGTTTTGAAATTTATATTTTTGCTCCAAAATTGTTTTAAGCTCTCATACCATACTAATATCCGAGTATTGCTCAAAATTAGTGATCTGTTTATTTTTTGAGTCGCCGATAATTATTATTATACCGTTCCAATAGTATGGGATATTACATTCTCACCACCTTATAAAAATTTCGTCCTTGAAATTTGATCCCGAATTTGTTTTTACCTATAATGTCTAGACATTATGCTTCTGCTACATAACTCCAGTAACTATCGCATAGTAGTTGAGCTACATCCAACCTTTGTTCCCAAGTTCAGTCCCGCGAATACCCGAATGTAAAAATTAAATTCTAATCATAATGTTAAGCTCAACCTGGTTAGGTTATCACTTGCGCTCTAACCGTTCCGGTACTTCACGAACCATGGCTTAGCTAATACAAAACTCACTGAGCCGAACTCGCACCGCTACGAATTCAACACATTATACTGATATTATATAACAGGCTTCCACTGCATTCCACTGATACTGTACCACAGACTCTATTGTCTGCACAACTTACTTAATGAGGGAAAGTTTAACTTCGAGCTTAAGGTGTACGGAATACCAAACGATGGACATACATGACTTACACTCTACCAAAGCTAACATGGATAGGATAACCAATTCCTGTAAGCACTTATACTTCACAATAGATTGCAAAAATGTAGCCACTAGGCTTCCACTTTCCATTCTAACATCTCAAAACAATGAGTCCAGACTGTTGCCAATCACCGAAAGACGTGTTATCTTAACATAGTTACTTATTGCATACCTATGATTATGCATACACTTCACAGAATGACAGAGAACTGTAACCACTACGATTTTGCTGCACACTGTACTGTCTTACCTTAACGAGTCCAAGCTGTTACCGAATTCGTCGCCTAGAGTTATGTTCTCCTAACATAACGCGAAATATGATTATGTACTCACATGTCTTGTACTTTTGCTAGAGTTTAAGGCTCTAAGTTATCACATCACTTATGATTCTCAATCTCCTAATTTACCATAAATCTTAATCGTATCTTTGATCATCTGTTCCAAAATCACTATTCTTACTCATAAATTAAATCACAAGCTTAACTACTGTTCATACCCTATGAACCTTCCAAATACTACTAGGGTTTCCCTTGACAATCTTCAAATGCATGATTAGAGGATAACCAATCTACGGTTAGTACAATATCAAATTCTTGAATAGAAAATGGGATGCGATCCACAAGAAGTTCTCTATGTTGTATGTGGACAGGACAGTGTTAAAGAACCGTAGAAAGAGTCAAAGACTCTCCCAACGAAATGCCTATCACAAGATCAATACCTAAAAAATGAGTTTTCACCCTCAATCACTATGCAAAAGTAAAAGATACAAAAGAATTTGACTCTCGAGAATCCAACAATATACAAACATCTAATAAGTTAACATGTAGTGTACCTGACACCATGACATCAGATGTAACAATATCCTAAACAGACATAGAATAAAGCGTAACTAATGATATGGACCTCTGCCTTTATTGGACTTCAGACTGCTGGGTCTGGGTCCTGTGGCCTTGTCCTCTTCCCTGACGAGGAACACTACTTGTTGATGCACTAGCTGTAGGTGTCGGACAAAAAGTTGACTGATTATTTTTTAATTACCCGATAGTCTTGAACCTAATGCTCCACACTGCAACACTTAAAAATACCCTCCAGTAACTCTGTAGCATGACCTACTGCCATGATACTACCCGCACATGATACACGGGGTGGCTAAAAAAGTTGACCCGTACCCAGACCAATACACCGTGTAAGTCGACCTCCAGAATTTTGCTATAGTCCAAAGGTAGTACTCTGAGCTGATCGAGTGCCTACACCTTGCGCTTCTCTAAATCTCATATCATGCACCGATCGAATTCCCTAATGCTACACATATCTAAATCCCTGAGCCGATGTAAGCATAAACCCCTTATTCTTCATACTCTGGGCCTTGGGCACCATGCTATGCCGACTGTAGAATTGCTTATGCATGTCAGCTTCTACAAACTTGTATTGGGAAGACTCTTATCTCTCTTTCTTCTATCCACCCTGTGTTTGCTCATACATTCTTTCATCTTCAGACTTGGACTGCTCAAAAGCACGTACCAAGTAAACACATTCCATATAGCTCGTAAATCGAGCAGAGATCTACCACCTCTCAATCCAGGCCTACGCCCCCATTCAGACTTCAGGCACCTATTTGCCTCCATCAGTAACATCCCATTGCAAATCTAGCGAAACAAGGAAACCTCATCTCAAACTCGTTTATCGAATCTTGATCTGTTGCCTCACATTAACAAACTCCCTCAACATCTCTTCATTAAATCTCGCAGAATACCTGTCGAAATATAATTCCCTAAACTGTTCCCAAGTACATCAATCCATTGCTCGTGAGTCAGACTCTTCGCTACTATTCTTTACCACAATCGGTCTCATCTCTCAGTTTATAGATAGAAAATTAAATAGCTCAAAAAAATTTCTCTATTTTGCTATTCCAGTTCCTTACCTCCATAGGGTCCAATGACCTCCCTTAAAACTAGTCGCATTATCTTTGTTAAATTTACAAATGGTACTCTCGTTTTGAGGTTGTGGTTGGACCGAATTCAGTATTCCTTGCTACTGGTTAGCCAGATTCTGTCATTAGGGTCACAATCAAGTTCATAGTGTTCGGAACTGCAACCATCGGATATGAATTCTGCTATTTCTCCTTATTAGGTAAAGATGCCTCTCTACGATCATAGCACCTCCATATAGTGCATTTCCTAATCTAAAGATTGTTTGTCAGGTCTTTCCAATGCTGGGGATAAGATCTCTGCTCATCTTATACAAACCGGTTAAAATCTCATCTATCAGGGACCATAGGACCTCCGTACTATCTCCACTGCCAGTGCTATGAGTGTTAACCATACTGGTGCAATTAACAACTATCATTGGTATTCTAGCACGAGTCTAAAGAACAACCGAATGACAAGTCAAAGGTAGACTTCTTAACTCTTCCATCATCCTACCCTATTCTCATTAACCAAAATACAATTCTACAGAATCTTATTATTTACACTATGTGGTTCCTTGCCTACAGAATCATATACCTATACTCTTAATACCACAAGATTAAACTGCTCCAATACCAACTGTAACATTCTGAAAATCCAGAGCTCCATCGCCCCAAACTCCTGGAATGTTAACCTATCACATCCTATTTACTAGTAGTAGTTGACCTATCACATCTTGTTTACTAACACATACTTCAAAGCATCTAATCTGACCTTAAGTCAAATTCTTCAAAATACAAGATTTCAAAATGCTTAAGCTTAAACTATTAAAACCTAGGTTCTTTACAAACTCCAGTTCATATAGAACGAGTTGACAGTACCGACCCACGCATGGCTCTCACTACACAGTAATGGTGGGCTCATGGGAATCTCATTCAGACTCTAAATCCATTCTCGAGCATGCTACAGCTGATCATTACCTATAGAAGGAAGTCAAATGAAGGATGAGCTTTTGAGAGCTCGGTAAGGTCGCACAAGGACAACCGAAAGAATTACAAAACAATTCAACAGAATCCAACTGACAATGGTTTCTAACAAAATATTTTAAACAATCTAAGTAGCTCGATGATTTCCAAAATTCATCATAAATAGATACAAAAATAAACATTAACAATCACAACATATTCCAAAATGATCATTAAAAGATCATTTCTATGGCCATCATTCCAAAATACAATGATGGTTTTTCAAAGAATTTCAAAAAGAGTTCAAAGGCAATCTGGGGAGGGATTTCAAACAAGCACAAACCATTTGAGACAATCCTTTCCAGTCATTGTAAAATAGAATGTAAATAAATTCAAAGATGTTGATCCTGGGCAGAATGCGTTGCCATTTTGGTAAGCCAGTATGCGATGCCATTCAGGCAAAGCCAATATTGTGTACACATCATGCATGCTGTACGAATATTAGTCCCAATGGGTAATATCCTGCATTCCACGCAGGATTCAAGCCAGTCTTATAATGCCTTTCCACCGTACAGTTCCCCAGATCAATAGAAAATCAACAAATAACAATGAGTATTATCATAACTCAAATAACCGAAATCAAATTCATTATTTAGAACCCAAGATTGCCACCAACCAAAGGCAAGAATAAATACAAAAAGTTATGGATTTCAAGCATAACAATTCTGAAGAAAGAATACAAACAATTACCAAATTTTCTCTGCATGTAATAACAGGCGAGCATCAATAGATTTCTACACGACAGATTCAGGTTCAATGTTAGGGTTTTTCTTGGCAATAAATATGCTGATATCAAAACATATCCCAGTGTTTGACAATAGCTATAAGCAAATTGAAAGAATACTTACGAGTACGAATTATAGAAATAAGTGTTCGGACGAAAGTCTTATCAGGGTTCAAAGAGAAACTCTTACCTAGATCCGAAGCTAGATTATCCTAACCGGAAAGGCTTTAGCTTTAAGGTAAATGAAATAATCAAATCTTCATAACACAGCTTACACTATGACATTATAACTCAATACGGATGAACGCATACTCCCAAATTGAACCCCCTTCACCGGATAAGTAAAATTACAAAAATCCCCTTAGGTGTAAAATTACCAAAAACACCTCTTGCACCCTTAAATCACCAAAACAGCATTACGTAAGTAAAATCACTCAAATAACCTTACTTTATGTGAACTTACCAAAAAATTACCCTTAATAGGTAAAATTACCAAAATACCCCCTCAGGGTAGTAAATTACCAAACTCCCTAGGGGTTTCCCATACCGAAAAATCCCAAAACATCTTAAAACACTATTTTAAACATCCTGAAATTATTTTTGGTCTAAAAACTATTTTAAAATTTTCGAACGGTGTCTGGGCCGAGCGCTCAAAAGTCGGTTCGGCTAAAAATAGCTATTGACTCATAATGACACAACATTTAAGGTAATAAAACATATCAGTAGAATAGGGTTTTCCCAGAATTTTTAGATTAAAATAGCTTAAGTTTCTATATCAAATAATTTGAGAATTTTATTTAATCAGTACCCTAATTTAGCATCCTTCGTGTACACCGTAATTTCTTAAAAAATTCCAGAGCATATGCCCTATAAAAATATTGGGGTTACCGTTTTGCATTTTGTCAAATCATAACCCTAGCTATTTATAAAAAAAAAATAGATTAAAAACTTCCTAATTGATTTTCAATTATTAACGACGCTTACAAGCACTATTCAAATCATTACACACACTCGGACACACACACGCGCGTGAGCACACACACACACACACAAACTCTTCAACCTTAATGCCACACACATTTTCACACTCACCACTCACGAACCCACACTAATTCACTACCCCTACACTCCAAAACACTAGAATACTCATGGCCCTCTCTAAAACAACATAGATACTAACACAATCAAACACTCAAATCATACATAGAAATGCACTGTGCGGCCATGAACACACACCCACAACCCGCAACACACACAAACCTACTGAACACACTAGAACACACACGCACACCTTCTACATCACTGAAAGCGCACCTAACTCATTCTTACACACACTAACACCACACATACACACTTTACATCCACCATTTCCCACAATTACTAATACCACTCATACACACTTTACATCGACCATTTCCCACGATTACTTTCTTCACATGAAGAACAAACATGGAACACACACAGTTCTCCCACTATACTCATACACTGAGATTAAAAAGTAGAGAATACCCGAAATTGCATTAATTCTTTCCCTTCCTCACTCTGTTTTTTCACCTGTTTCCCAGGCGAGCACCACGGTCTACTTCTTCTCTTTTCCCTCTGTAACTAGCTATGTTTCTCTATTTTTTGCTTTTGTCCATTGTTTATTCTTCTATTCTTTTTTTTTTTTTTTCATTCTCTCATTTCTCACCCGAATTCTCTCTCTCTCTCTCTTCCTCTCTTCATTTAGGATAAAATTGGATAAGGGTAAAATTAGATTAGTCATCACAAAAAAAGAGTAGGAGGTGGCAACATTAAAATAGCTTTCGCTAAAATTTTGACACATTGGTTCCTACTTTTCAAAATTGCAAATTGGTCCGCCAAACTTTGTGTACTTACAATTAGGGCCCAATTTAATTCTAATCTTTATTAATTTAATTAGATGTCACTAAAATATGTACTCTCACTCATTTTATTATTTTTCATCTCTAAAAACATTAATTTACATTTATGCCCCCAAAGTTTTTTAAAAATTACAAAATGACCCCAAAAGTTTTTAAAATTATATTTTTTTCCCAAAATTATTTTAAGCTCTCAAACCCTACTATTACCCGAGCATTGCCCCAAATTAGTGGCCATTTTTCCCCCGGATCATTGATAGTTATTTTAAATCGCTCCAAAAGTGTGAGATATTACACATTCTCCATGGAGCATATAACTAAAAAGCACGTCGAACATAAAAACTCAGGGATAACATCTCCCCTATCCATTTCTCTACATGTCAAAAGCTTGATAAAGGTCGTCAACACCGTATCTTCCAACCAGGCACACAACTTGAGGGTGGACATTCCGTCCCACGTTATATCATAGTCAAGCTCATTAGATTGAACACGATGTTGAGAGCCTGGGGTTGGGGGTCCACTAAACCAATTGCCATGGACTAGGGCACATGTTTTTGACTTCAAGGAATTCAAGGGATGACTTTTGGAATAAGAAGGATGGGACTGATGCAGGGGAATTGTTCCTATTGAGGCTTTTTGGGTATCCAAGGCCCGAAGTAGAAGCTCCCTACCACGGGGCAAGTTGCAGTGACTCTGAGAAGTTGAAATTTGTGAAGTCAAAATCCCGTGACTCTTGACTCCGGGGATCCGGGGTAAGGTCTGAGTTCCTAAGCAACTCAAACGAGGGATGACTCCACTAGTCTTCATGAGCCATTCCCTGGCTTATATCCAAAGGCTGTCGCCAAGCATCACCTATTCCGTACCCCGAGGACCACCCATTCCCTCTCTCACCCAAGAAGGCTGCCACGAGGGATCAACAATTCCCTTGCTCACACCCGTTGGCTGCCCCGAGGGATAAGCCATTTCAAAAAGGGGTCCCCTATAGCCCCTCACAAAATCCCACAGCTATGCGCCAAGTACTCAGCCTGGGAGTGAAGATCCTCTCCCGTGGCATCTAGAAGATCCTTCTATTCATTCATTTTTTAGATAAGGGCAAGTGAGATATCAACCTACATCAAGTTAGATCATAAGTAAATTTAAACACTACATGAAATTAAATAGGAAACTTACGAGATCGAATGCTACATGAAAGTAAATAGGAAACTTACGAGCTTGAATGCTCTCTTCTGATCAATTACACCCCTGGGCTGGTATTTGTTGCCTCTTGCCCACTGCACTGGGTGTACTCTCCTCCGAGTGATGCGATCGTACCACCCCAAATATTGCTCGATGCTGACCATTGGGTCGGGCTCCAACACAATGGTTGCTAGCGTGTCTTGCCAAGACTCCCACAATCCAATCTGGTTAGTGCACAACTCGTGGGCATCCACCTGCCCAAACATTGGGACGTTCGGTGGGTTCCTAGTAAGTCTCATGTCTGGGGTATTTACTGGCAACCCTTGCAGGCACTTCAACTATTGCATAGCCGATTGTTGTCACTCTGTGATCTTCCAATGGATCAATAGAATGCGCTGTAATCCAGAGAGCATGAAAATGAATGATTCTTGCATCATTTTCCTTAATTTCTAGTATGGCGCCCAACACATTTGGCCCAAAGACAGTGAGTCAAACTCCCCACGATAGAAGACAATGTTGTGATGGAGATCATCTCTCCTCGGATAGTGCCTCTCCATCCGACTATACTTCAAAGCCAATAATTGAGGCCAGATTTTATCGGTTCTGGGTTTACGTTCCACACCTGAGAACATAGACAATTAGGTGAAGTATGGTCAAAATTTATTGTGCAATGACTAATAAAAGATTATCAAAAAAAGAAATTAGAAGGGATTATATGATACACCTGCAACAATGAGAGACATGAACATATAGCTTTACAGTCGGGCCTCGTCGCCTCGTGCAGAGCACGATACAAGTAGGCAAGTGTGGCTGCACCCCGAGCATACTCGCCAATCTCTTGCAAGTTACCCAACAAAGCTAAATACTTTATGTGTTCTTCGTCGTCGTTCAGAATAGAATGGCCCCGTCACCCACAAGAGAAAAGCTTTTCTGTGCATAACAAGCATCCCCTATGTGAACTCTTCTGGCAAAACATTTTTACCAACCACATCAACTCTACTTCATCGTGCCCAAACTTGTCCTCGTGTATCGAACTGAAGAAGTCACTAGCAAATCTCTTATTTTTTGATCCAATCTTACCAGAAATAACTGTCGTCTTGTTGTGGGTAAACCTAAGATGTACCCTACATCTTTTAAGATTACTGCCATCGCCCCAGCATGGAAGTGAAATATATTCATTTTAGTTCTCCATCGTTCAACAAGGGTACATATTAAGGTCCGATCATGTTGTAGAAAACTATTCCCATAGGTAAAAATCCCAAATCTCATTCCACGCAACAACGTTTTCAGTAGATTTTTCAACTTCCATTGTCCAAACTGTTCAGTTACTTCTATTGTATTAAGTGTTCTTCTTATATTAACAAAACATATTTAAGCAAAATATACAAATTACATGATTGAAATTAAATAAATAATCAAAAAATTATTATCTTACTTCTCCATTCCAAATAATTGTGCTAATATGGTTTGCTCGGTCATACAAGACGAAGGGATCTTCGGATCCAGAGTTAAAGGCCATTTTGCGACTGAAATTATGCCAAATCATCAAGTCCAAACATTTTTATCAAACGATGGAAAATCTAGCTTTGCTAATGCTAGCACATGTATAATACATCACACACACGCACGCGCGCGCGTGCACACACACACACACACACACGCACACATGTATTCATACATTACGTATCATCAGAATCATGCGCAATACTCCAAACTCAATATTATTCACAAATAAAGTATTGGTTTGTGAACTTACGTGATTAATTGGATGATTTAAGGAACTGTTTAGTGTGTGTAATATATATATATATATATATATATATATATAGAGAGAGAGAGAGAGAGAGAGAGAGAGAGAGAGAGAGAGCTTGAGCTGGTCTATATGGGCCATTAACATTAGCTGAGCTCGAGGTTTCTTGAATTGAGTGGTGGAGCCCAGATCAATCGGCAAGCTTACGAAGCTTAAGATTCAAGGTCCTTTTCATGTGATTTATTACACACTATTTATTGAAAAGGATTAGTGGGCATAATGCTAGCACAAAATTTACTGCCCCAGTATTCGCACTCGATAGCAAACTATAATTAACGCGGTCTTCTTTTTGGCCTCTAGTCTGAGGACTACTCGAAATGGAAAACTTTCAATGAAAATAGAATGACTAAAGATGGAACCTTTGACTAATTGAATAATCAAGTTATAGACTGCGTACCCAAGACTCATGGTAACTTGTACTAACAAGTTAATTGACAAAAAAAAGAAAATCTTCTATCGATATAAGGCAGGAGCGCTGCATACACATAATGCCTAACCAAAGAAAGAAAAAGGTAAAGACTTAAAATTAAGTCTTCTGCTTGGGTCGAGTATTGATTGTCCTCTTCCTCTGATCCTCCTTCTCCTTTTTATTCTAATTTGTTGCCAACTGTTCATTCAAATCATTTCATTTGATTTCAAAAAGAAATCACTTGTAAACAACTCATAACTGTTGCTATCGGTCTCTCTATCGACCGTATGTCGACTTTGGTAACTTATCTCCGACACGAACTGCCCAAGTGTCACTCACGCTGATATCATGGCCCCATGTTCCACAAAAACTTGAACCACGATAAACTTTCCCATCATTATTTGATCTAGCCATAAATCGTCATTACACATCATTAATGACCCGTTAACTTTCCAGCTGTTGGTTTTTTGTCCCAGTATCCATCATCTATTGGTCACAACTAATAAAATTTAAACTTGCCAACATTGCCCCCTTGACACGTGTGAACTTAGTTCGTACGAGTCAATTTGAATCCTCTCCTAAGTCCTTGGCAGTTACCTACCATTACTCCACTACTCGATATAGTCGAGTAGAAATAGAACTCTTATACTTTACTTAAGTCAGAACCCTTTCGTCAATCTTCTTTCACCCTAGTTTACCTTTCTGTTCTCATGTTTTTCCTCAGTCTCTCTACATTGATAACTTTTTTTACTACACTTCTATCAATTGATAAACTATCTGCACAAAGAAATTGATCCCAAGAGGAGGTGAAGGAACTGAAGTTTGTTTCCTACCCAATCCTTGATAGGGAATAGGAGCACTTAAAGACTATGTCTCGACCATATACCCCCATATTCTAAAAGTCATAGACTTGATAATCATCGGGTAAAAACAAAACAGAGTACATGAAACAAAAAAAAAACTGAAGTATAAAATGATTATCGCAGAACTCATAACAACCAGTTTGATTCCAACATTAGCTCAAATGATATGCTGCGGTCAACGTACGAGCCCCCTGACTAGGGCCCGAAATCCCTCCTACACCCGGGATAAATATAATCATGTGGACGCAAGGGCGCACCACCAGCCACAGTACTGTGCATCAACGTACAAGCCCCGTTGACCAGGGCCCGAAATCCAACTTTCCCCCGTAGATATAGGGCACAGCAATCGAGTAAACCAAAAACCCCCATTGGGTTCATCGTGAACAAAATCACTCATCAATTGATTCTCAACCATCCTCACATCCTTTCAATAATCATCAAGATGTTCAATATTCACAATAATGTCAATTCAATACATTTCAAATCCGAGTTTCATTTCAGTTTCTAGGCAAAACATCATTTACATGCTGGTCCAGTTTTTCTTTGACGAGAATAAAACACTAAAACCTTTTTAGTAATTTAAGCGAGAGCAGTTAAACGTACTTAAAACGATCAACGTTGAAAAACACTACATTTTTAACAGTAGATAAACATATACGTTGTATATAAATACACTAATTGAATCAAAGGGTCACTTACTTGACACTACGCATTTCCCACATCAAGGTCTCTGGGGCGACAGTCTCGCTCGCTGCTACATTTGGTCAAAAGAACGGTCAAGGCCATTCTTTTTATCTCCATGTCTCCAGCTTTGCTATAACCCAAGCATCGTCGATCACGACACAACATCCCCGCTGAACAAGCCTTCACGCAACTGATTGCCGCAGTCAAACTCTAGAGCTCATGCTAGTCATTCCCATTTTATCCTCATAACCTATGCGCTTTCTTGTCCAAAACACATACATGCATAGGGTACACCTTCCCAAGCATACGGAACACCTGTACCATGTACGCATATGGTACACAACGTCACGTACTTACCATACCACGTAGACGTACAGCCCAACTTTACCAATTGATTTTCCCAAAGTAACTCGTCACTTCCGAAATCCTCCAAACACCTAATACTCACCCTTCACACTGCAAAACGCACAACCAAGATAGGCATCAAAATCGTACAATACCACGTCACCACACTACTGCCACTCAATACACGTTTCTTTGACCAACGATAGGCAATATCTTTCACTGCTTACACAATTTCGCGCACTAATTCACATGCTCCAACTCACCTATCTGCACACTGCCTCCTACACAAATACATGTTATGTACCCACCATTTGTTCATCCTACAACACACATTAGAACATATACCGCTAGATACACCACTTCACCCTCCATAGCACAAGCACACGTACACGCTAAGACACAAAAATATTCATCAAGCCGCACACAATACACCACCACATTTCACGTACTCATCCACTCACAACCACTTGCACATACTAACTCACATATCTAGACATATACAACCGCACCTTTAACCAATATAACCCGACACCACTGTTCCTCACATATGCCCATATAATCACCAACACGCAACAACAATATTCACACAGCTGCACACAAACGTTCCATATCCACCTGTACAATCATTTCACCCACCCCCTGTAACTTTTACCCAGATAAAGACATGCTTGGTTTACACAAACACACTCACAAAGCACCGTCACATGCCTTCCATCACAACCATTACACATATACGCACTATCACAATTTATCCCATCCAAAATACGGCAAGCACCATCATTATACTTCCACTCGAAACCGCACCAAAAAATCAAAAGAATTCCCCAACACCTGCACTGTACACCGTCCACTGTACGTATAGAACCCGACTACAATCACTGTAAAACACCGCCGTGAGACCAGCACTACTCACCAAACCATTTTATTTTTTTTCCTGTCATAATCATGAAAATTTGGTGACGTTAATAATTGGACCATCGTCGTGGTGGAACTAAGGATGTCCCTCCGACTATGGGCGGTGCTTGGGTGGCAGCACAGTTCACTTGATGACCCGCAGTGGCGGCTTAAGGTGGTGATCACCAGTGGTTGTAGATTCTGGCGGTGGTGGATAGCAAAATTGCTGTGGCGATTGAAGATCGATTGGGCGGTGGTAAGTGCCATGCAGTGGTGGCTGCGGCGCAATGGGTCCGACGGTGTAGAGGTGGTCCACGACTGGTACAACCGATGTGCGGTGGCGATTGATGGAGGCACTGGCCGGAGCTGATCGTTGAAGATTGAATGGGTGGCTGGCGACAGCGATAACGCGATGGTTTGGCGATGGCAGCGGCGTCTCGGCTTCGGTACAATGGTCATGAACTGTTGCGCTGTGGTGTACGGTGTAGGCGGTGCTGGAGTTGATCGCCGGCAACCACTGTGTAGCCGGAGATGGCTGCTCCAAACTGTGCAGAGGCACCGCCCGTTTTAGGGCCGGCTGCCTTTCTCCCTTTCTCTTGTTTTCTCTTTATTTGTGTCCAGTTTCTTTCTCTCACGTTTTCTCTTTGTCTATCTTATTTATAACTATGCTTTCTTTTAATCTTTTCCAAAATCTCATCCTTTTCTTTATCCCCAAATCACTCTCTATCATGTAATATTAACTTTATACTAAACCATGGTTTAATAATAATTTCTCTAGAGTGATGAGCTACATTTCATTTATTTCTCTCTTGCACCCCTTATTATCTAAGCTAGTGGTATTTTTAATTTTTCATTCATAATATTGCCCAAGCAAATCATCGCTAAAAAAATTCAAGAGAACATCACTCATAAAAATTATCGCTAAAGTAATGATAACAGGGTCAACCTAAGTTTGGGGTATTACATTATCTTCTCCTTACAGAAATTTTGTCCTCGAAATTTGGTGTTCCTTGCATAGATGATCTTAATCATGTTTGATCTCAAATACCAACCAACATAACACCTCAAGTGCTTACACGACTAAATCTATCTAAAGCGTTCACAATCAAACTCGAATATAATTTCAAGCAACTTTATGAGTACGTGCACCCAAGGACCTTAAAGCACAAGATGCGTTAGATGCATTTAACTCACTTTAACTCACCACAAGGAATGCGTCTACGATTAATACTCTTAAATTAGATCCATCGCCAATTTTAAATGCTATATTCCCATTTCTCCATTAATAGAACTAAATCGTCTCTAAACTGTGAAGGCTCACCAAGTGATCAAATTTCTAGAGCATCAAGTATATTGATCAAAATCTACAAAAGACTAATTTGAAACCAGGATATTATATTTTCTTCATGTTAAAAGAAATTCAGCCTCGAATTTCACAATACTTACAACGTCTAGACACTAGATCTCGCTAGGTAACTCAGATACCTAGCAACCAACATAATAGTCGAGCAGTGCCTAACCTCCACAAAATTTATCACTGACGAACATTAAGATCAGGATTCCTGTTCAAACTTTAATGCTAAGCTCAAACTTATTAGGTCATCACTGCGCTCTAACACTTATAAAACTTGAAGAGATCATATAATCTTCCAAAAGTCCCAAAGTCTCCCAAAGTCTTTACATTCTGAACCAGCTTTAACAACTAGAAAACATTTATCTGAACCAATTTAATCTAGCTTCACCCAAACGAAGAAAGTTCTCTTAATGGTATGAAACTTTCGAAATGTAAGTTATCATCATCAGTCATAGCCTAAGCAACTTTAAATACTACTCGATGGTACAGAGCTTGAATTATCATTTACGCGCTAACGATTATAGAACCACCTGACCCAATGACCTTGATGTTTAATAATTTAGTTCTTATATGAAATGCGCTTAAATTGAAGACCTATGCTCATAAGATTTTGATTGATGAAAATTCAAAAATTCATAATCGCAATTAACCAATCCCAAAAGGAACCCTTGATAACCCCAAGAGACAACATCATTTTCAAAAGTCACAAGCCTTTTAACATCATGAAACAACATTCACAATCTTAGCAGCTTTAATAGCCTCCAAAATACGAGTCAAGAACATCAGTACTTCAGTAACATCCATCGTAACTTCAAACATTTCATTGTACTATAAGAGTCAGATTATAACCTAAGATTTTATAATCTAACCAACCGAATATTATTACTCAACCTCGAAATAGTTATGGCTCAGCTAGTAGGAAGCTCACTGACTAAACTTACTCCACTCCAACTCAACCCGATATTTAAATTCCTAATCATCATACTTCTGCTACACTTTTCAGATAACATACCACAATATATGCTTTCGCACGGTCTACTTAGTAGTGGCAAGTTTAAATTCAAGCCTATGGTGTACTAAGGTATTGAGCAATCATTTCATACGACTTTCACTCTAAGGATCCCACCTTGAGTTCTAACTATAACTCTTAGCAGCCTAGTCATGACTCTATAGAATCATATACCTCTTAACACCGCACCACAATTCACGCCTATGAAAATCTAACCTTTAAACTTTTTATGTGAAATTGTAACGCTTAGCTCGAACATATTAGATCGCCATTTATACTCCTCTAATCGCCAACTTTAAAAGACCCCTTCACCTTTCTAAAGTCCTCAAATATTTCACATAAAAAAAATACTCTTAACTTCGTGGCTCACATCATAATCATTCTATAGACATAAATAACTTCTTTTTTTTTTTTTGCTCTGAAAGGATAAAATACTTAATTCCGTCAAAGATGGTGAGCAACTAGTTCTAGTCCTCAATGACATCCTTTTATTCTCTAGGAGTTCACACCTTGAAGTAAGAATGTCAATCAATGTAGGACCCTGGGCTACAAACTAAAACCCAAATTGCACTCCCAAAACATCATTACTCATAACCTCAATTCATCTCCGCCATAGTCCAATATATGCTCATAACATATACCTAGTGAAATGAGGATATAAGATCCAAAGTGAAATCCTCGTGTGCATTCAGGCAAAGTCAACCCAGTGGCTCTATGCTCTCAGACTAAATTTTGCTCGTCCCATTCGCGCATTCCAAATCAAAGTACTACTATATTTACGAAACCTTATTTCAAAAACTTATAAACTCAGAAACCTCACTATAACAGAAAACTTTTCACTTAGCGCTCTAAAGGTCGCAACTAAGAGCTACGAACTAAGAGCTAAGAGCTCCGAGTTACAAGCTACAAGTTCCAAGAACTTCAAGAACCCACAGCCTTACATTATCTCTGTCTAGCTATTATGTTAATGTTGTTCTACAACCTTGATTAGGCTTTGGCAACTAGAAGCATATATCTCCAGCTTCACCCAATAAAAATGAGTCTTCCTATTGATATCTATAACCTTCGAAACAAAAGTCATAATCACCAATAGCAACCTAAAGCAACGTCCCAATAAAATATCATCACTTAGGGTTCTATAACCTAACCAGCGAAATCATTACTTAAACCTCAATATCCCAAGAGCGTAATGCTCTGATACCATTTCTGTCACGACCCGAACCCACGGGCAGGCCCGCGAGCTAGGCACGTGACCGGCCACAGACCCAATGGACTCCAACCGAGGGCTCTGCTAGGCCTTACTCGCTTAAAACCAACATGTGCTGCAGCGGAAATTAAAACTTCTCCAAAACATTAATTACACTATCATATTTTAATTTGAATACATCACTTATACTAAAACTTTTCATAACTCCGATTGTCAACAACTAAAGCTAAACAGAAAATCTAATATTTAGCGGCTCATTTCATGCAGTCTCCGAAGCTCCGCAGCAAATTTTCTCCTCCTATGCTCCTCACCATCACCTTACTTTCAACCTGAAATGATAAGTAAGGGATGAGCTTTCACGTGCTCAGTAAGTAACCAATGATTCAACTAGGTGGACCATAGCATGTCAGAAAATAACTCACTTTATATTGTAGCATCATTAAGATATCTAAAAGTCATAGACTTGATAATCATCGGGTAAAAACAAAACAGAGTACATGAAACAAAAAAAAACTGAAGTATAAAATGATTATCGCATCATAACAACCAGTTCGATTCCAACATTAGCTCAAACAATATGCTGCGGTCAGCGTACGAGCCCCCCTGACTAGGGCCCGAAATCCCTCCTACACCCGGGATAAAATAATCATGTGGACGCAAGGGCGCACCACCAGCCACAGTACTGTGCATCAACATACAAGCCTCGTTGACCAGGGCCCGAAATCCAACTTTCCCCCGTGGATATAGGGCACAGCAATCGAGTAAACCAAAAACCCCCATTGGGTTCATCGTGAACAAAATCACTCATCAATTGATTCTCAACCATCCTCACATCCTTTCAATAATCATCAAGATGTTCAATATTCAAAATAATGTCAATTCAATACATTTCAAATCCAAGTTCCATTTCAGTTTCTACGCAAAACATCATTTACATGCTGGTGTAGTTTTTCTTTGACGAGAATAAAACACTAAAACTTTTTTAGTAATTTAAGCGAGAGCAGTTAAACGTACTTAAAACGATCAACGTTGAAAAACACTACATTTTTAACAGTAGATAAACATATACGTTGTATATAAATACACTAATTGAATCAAAGGGTCACTTACTTGACGCTACGCATTTCCCACATCAAGGTCTCTGGGGCGACAGTCTCGCTCGCTGCTACATTTGGTCAAAAGAACGGTCAAGGCCATTCTTTTTATCTCCATGTCTCCAGCTTTGCTATAACCCAAGCATCGTCGATCACGACACAACATCCCCGCTGAACAAGCCTTCACGCAACTGATTGCCGCAGTCAAACTCTAGAGCTCATGCTAGTCATTCCCATTTTATCCTCATAACCTATGCGCTTTCTTGTCCAAAACACATACATGCATAGGGTACACCTTCCCAAGCATACGGAACACCTGTACCATGTACGCATATGGTACACAACGTCACGTACTTACCATACCATGTAGACGTACAGCCCAACTTTACCAATTGATTTTCCCAAAGTAACTCGTCACTTCCAAAATCCTCCAAACACCTAATACTCACCCTTCACACTGCAAAACGCACAACCAAGATAGGCATCAAAATCGTACAATACCACGTCACCACACTACTACCACTCAATACATGTTTCTTTGACCAACGATAGACAATATCTTTCACTGCTTACACAATTTTGAGCACTAATTCACATGCTCCAACTCACCTATCTGCACACTGCCTCCTACACAAATACATGTTATGTACCCACCATTTGTTCATCCTAAAACACACATTAGAACATATACCGCTAGATACACCACTTCACCCTCCATAGCACAAGCACACGTACACGCTAGACACAAAAATATTCATCAAGCCGCACACAATACACCACCACATTTCACGTACTCATCCACTCACAACCACTTGCACATACTAACTCACATATCTAGACATATACAACCGCACCTTTAACCAATCTAACCCGACACCACTGTTCCTCACATACGCCCATATAATCACCAACACGCAACAACAATATTCACACAGCTGCACACAAACGTTTCATATCCACCTGTACACTCATTTCACCCACCCCCTGTAACTTTTACCCAGATAAAGACATGCTTGGTTTACACAAACACACTCACAAAGCACCGTCACACGCCTTCCATCACAACCATTACACACATATGCACTATCACAATTTATCCCATCCAAAATACGGCAAGCACCATCATTATACTTCCACTCGAACCGCACCAAAAATCAAAAGAATTCCCCAACACCTGCACTGTACACCGTCCACTGTACGTGTAGAACCCGACTACAATCACTGTAAAGCACCGCCGTGAGACCAGCACTACTCACCAAACCATTTTATTTTTTTTCCCGTCATAATCATGAAAATCCGGTGACGTTAATAATTGGACCGTCGTCGTGGTGGAACTGAGGATGTCCCTCCGACTATGGGTGGTGCTTGGGTGGCAGCGCAGTTCACTTGATGACCCGCAGTGGCGGCTTAAGGTGGTGATCACCGGTGGTTGTAGATTCCGGCGGTGGTGGATAGCAAAATTGCTGTGGAGATTGAAGATCGATTGGGCAGTGGTAAATGTCGTGCAGTGGTGGCTGCGGCGCAATGGGTCCGACGGCGTAGAGGTGGTCCACGACTGGTACAACCGATGTGCGGTGGCGATTGATGGAGGCACCGGCCGGAGCTGATTGCTGAAGATTGAATGGGTGGACGGCGACGGCGATAACGCGATGGTTTGGCAATGGCAGCGGCGTCTCGACTTCGGCACAATGGTCACGAGTTGTTGCGCTGTGGTGTACGGTGTAGGCAGTGCTGGAGTTGATCGCCGGCGACCGCTGTGTAGCCGGAGATGGCTGCTCCGAACTGTGCAGAGGCGCCGCCCATTTTAGGGCCGGCTTCCTTTCTCCCTTTCTCTTGTTTTCTCTTTATTTGTGTTCAGTTTCTTTCTCTCACGTTTTCTCTTTTTTTCTTCGTTTCTCTTTGTCTATCTTATTTATAACTATGCTTTCTTTTAATCTTTTTCAAAATCTCATCCTTTTCTTTATCCCCAATTCACTCTCTATGATATAATATTAACTTTATACTAAACCATGGTTTAATAATAATTTCTCTAGAGTGATGAGCTACATTTCATTTATTTCTCTCTTGCACCCCTTCTTATCTAAGCTAGTGGTATTTTTAATTTGTCACTCATAATATTGCCCAAGCAAATCATCGCTAAAAAAATTTGAGAGAACATCACTCATAAAAATTATCGCTAAAGTAATGATAACAGGGTCAACCTAAGTTTGGGGTATTACAGTCAGCCACTGGCCTACTGATTAGGTCATGGCCCACGGTCATTCATCCCAAGTGGGAAGCATGGACAGATCGATTATCGGCTACATATAAAGGTCAATGGAGAACCTAGGGCATTTATGAACTGATTCATATGACCTGATCGTTGTTTATGGAGTGTGGCCTTTTGTTTTTGGTCATCCACCACTAATGCCTTCATGTTTAGGGCCAAGATGATGGCCCCGACTATCTATGATATCTCTGCTTTAACTAGGCTTCTGCCAATCGGTAAACATGCGAATGCCTTAGTGAATCACAACCCTTCTGGTATCTTTTATCTTGTTCTTCAGGAACCTAAGGTATTCAGAAACCTTCGATTGAGGTACAAGGGCAATAAACATACGAATGAACCAAGTATCATTGAGTTGGATGTCTTTTTCTTAATCTGGTTGCCATATTCTTAATCTGGTTGTCAAGGCATGTATTATGTTGTTGGCACCAAAATTTTGAGAAAGGAGGTTGCTAAAACAAAGCCCAAATTTTGCTCTGCTTTTAAAAGTCCAATAAATATTGAACTGGACTGACTATTGTCCAATTGGGATAAAGGCAGCCATATCCATGGATGAAGTCAGATTCTCTTAAAATTTAGATAAGGTCAGATTTTATTGAAAGACATGGAGATAAGAGATAGAAACTAATAAAGATAGGCTTAATTTTATCAACACATGGGATTAACTTGAAGTGAAGTGGCATTCAAGGGAGGGACACTTCAGCTATTTAAGGGGCTCCTGGCAAAGGGAAGAGGGGAACAAAAAGAGGAACAAAAACAGAGGGGAGAGGTCAGCAGAAGAGAAAAAAAAGAAAGGCTAACCAAAGAAAGACTAAAAAAAAGGAGAAGGAAAAAGCCAAGGGGAATTCAACAACAAAGAAACAAAAGAGAGGAGGAAAGTAGTCAGCAAGAAAAAGCAACCAAAGTGGGCCCTCCATAGCAACAAGAAAGACAAGAAAGCCAAGAGGTTGTTTGCCTGCTTTCGTAGAAAAGAAAAAAAAAAAGAACAGAGATAGTTTCAAAGTGAATTCTACCTTTTTTTTATTTTCTTCCCTTGTTGTTACGTAAATTTTGATTATATGATGTATTAAATTTTCATGCATAAATGAAAAGTGTTATTTATTTTCGTATGTTATTTTATTTATGCTTTAATCGGAGGTCGTGGTGGACGTAATTAACAGTTGGCTTTTTAGCCATCCAGAAATATGAATCCACTATATAAAATAATAACATCGTTATATACATGCGATGTGATTTAGTGACGCAAGATTCGACGCTAATCAATAGCGCAAAAAATGTGTCATCATAGGTGTAGCGATTTTATCCCTCATAAAAATGTACATTAACCTAGCTATCGCGTTAGCTCATGGAATGATGTATGCCCTTGCCCCCTTGTTCTGAGCAGCCTTCACACATTGATGTACAACATGGTCACCAAAACAGATTCGTTGTAGCATAGGCGGCCCTTTTTGGCTTGTTCAACTGTGGCTTCATGCTTATTTTCCAGAATTTGGGCCAACAACCCCCCCTAGTATAGCTCCTTACCTTACTTTTGGCCATCGATTGTCTTTAGGTGAAATTGGTCGTCATACTTTTTTGTTTTGTTTTCGCTTCTTTTTTTTATTTTTCTGAGATTTTGTGACCTCAACCCTTCCTCGTTTGTTCTCTCGGCCCTGCTTCATTCAGGGAATTGACTTTGTTTTTTATGTTCCCTATGACTCCAAAAAGGAAAGAGTTTAGTAGAAGAGTCTATTTGATCTATGCCAATTGCGACATCTCCACCTCCTTGATTAATGTATCAATTAATAATGTCACAAACCATGGCATTATAACTGTTATTTCTTCTTTATTTGCTTTTGTTTGCCTAATTTTAGTTCCTTTCTCAGGCGAGGGAACCAACCAAAACCAGTTAGCTAAAGGCAAAAGGAAGGTTATTATCGAAGAAAACCCCATAAAGGTTCTGGTATAGAGAGAGCTGATGGCCAAAGTTCAATGGCTAAAACTGATGGCCAATGCCATGCGACTGTGCCAAACTAGAAGTCAATTAGCTCAAACTGATGCACTGGTTGATAGCAAAAGGATTTAGCATCAAGAGTTATTGAGGAAGAAGAAGAAAAGGAGGATGACACCATTCCTCTTATTCTAAGAAGAACACGCAAACCATCAGAACAACCTGCTCTTGAATCAGCTGATCCTGGATTGAAAGGTCCTATCGAGGCAATTGCTTTAAAAATGGTTCTGCCTACTGCATCGATTGCCCAACCTGCTTCATCAATCCCTAAGCCTGTTGCACCAAGCTCTCCTGTATTAGTAACTCTTTTTGTTTCCAAACAAGGTAAAGAAACAAGTTCTAGGCCTGCACAAAAAGCTCCAATCGAAAAGGGAAAGGTCTCGATGGTTGAGTTGTCGACCACTGTTATGCCACCATCTCCCAGTATACAGGTACCTACTACAAATACATCAATTGTGGAGACTTCAACCACAGTTCCCCGGGGTGAATCACCTGCAATGAACACTTAAAGCTGAGTACAAACAATGACTGCTCCTAAAAGGTAAAAGACTCTGGCTCCCAGGACTCGCTACGACCTTCGGATGAGGCCTTTGAAGGTTTCTTTTCACCTTCTATGTGTTACTTTATTTGTAATTTATTATGTTATAACTATTATGCTCGTACAAAATTTGCATGGTCTATTTATCGATCTTGACCAAGAACAGGACTAGCCCGAGGTAACTCATTCAGCACAAGATGAATTCGACTCTTCCTCAACTACCAATTCCCCCAAGCGTCCTAACAAAGATACTGAATCTTCCTCAAAACGCTTTCTCAGGTGGTACTATTGGGACATCCTTTAATCAGTTTAGTGACATTTCCATTTCCACATTTCATTGCCCTCGTAAAAAATAAAAGACCTGTTACATTTGTATGTTTATCGTATATAATTGTTCATCCTACTCACCATGTGCTTTACAGGATGAATCAGTATCATGGGATGTGTATGGTGATATCGGATCTAACAAGAATCAATCCAATGATCCTCAACTTACACCTATTGGAAACTGCTGGACCTTCATCCACCGAAAACATTCCTAAAGCTTTAAATGAGGTTCCTGAAACCACTGATACAGTAACATCGATCCTCTCTTTTCCTGAAGAGGTCTTGCTCTCTCTATTTCTCGATAAAGGATATTCCTTTTATACTGTAACAGGCTACCTCAATTTTATGGTCTCTGCCTCCACAAGTCGAGTGTTCTCGAATGACTCTTACTCCTCAACCGTATCTACCTCCTCGTGTCTAATCTTCTCGAGCGACTTCGATTCCTCAGCCGACCTTGGATTGAAGTTCCAGCAACTACAAGAGATTATCCAGGGTATTGCTCTACCTCTACCTCCATCCCCCATGGCTTCTTCTTCCTCGGTTGAGACTCCACCAAATCAGGCTATTGAAGATGCTTTAGCTTCTTTCAAAGAATTGTTAGCTCATGACCTTGATAGATGATCTCAATTGATCAAAATCATTCCCTTAGACTGAAGAGCTAATCAATGTCATGACTGATGATCCTTCCTTCTTGGTGGAATCTCAGAGGGAAGCAATAATCAAATATAAAGCCATATGTTGCTATTAAGTCATCTTCGTGAAACCAGGGCATGAATATCAAAGCTGAGATGGGAAACAGAAAGTGAAATTTCCATTGTGTCTTAACAAGTCTGAGAAAAGAAATTGCTGAATGAATAACTCTCAAATGACATCCAACAGTGGTTACAGAGATTAATGACCTGAAAATGAGAATAGTGGAGCTCAAGCAAAAGGAAAACAACTTAAGATAACAAAAGAGCAACGTCTATCAAGAGGCTATCGATCTGGCCAAGCCCTTGTTAGTCACCCTAGGGTGGCATCATGGATTGCCTTTGCCGATCGTATCATCTCTCAGGCATCCCATTGGAAGATTTCTTAATTTGTGTTCAAGGATTAGTCAAGTCTTAGGACTTTAGTTGGCACTTTCTTTTACCTATGTACCTTGATGTTTTATGTTGTTTTCATGAACATTTCTGTTATGTCGGTTTGTTTTATTTTCAACCATTCTATTTTTGCAACAACACTTGGTGTATATGTTTATGTTGTGCATTTCTAGCCTCTTGGGCTAGTGAAATATTGCTTTATTGATTGGTTCGACACCTTCACACATAGAGGGGAGGTTACTTCTTTGGAAAACACCCTTTGATTGGTTTGACATGGACCTTCCCTTCAAAAATCTACAACCAATAGGCCCCTCATTTGAACTTTATGTATTTGGAATGGGACTTGCCAGTTTGGAGACCATTTTCCAAACTTAAAGTCTTTGGTACCGATGGGCAAGATAGTTTTCCATACTAAGTCACCAATAGCGAATGATTTAGGCAATACCTTTTAATTTTTTTTTTGTAAGATTTGTCAACTTTCTGTGCATGTAGCTTATCCAATGCATACAATTGATGCTCGTTTAATTCTTCTAATTCAATTGCCATAGCTTCTTTATAATCTGCAACCGGTAAATTATTTTGCATGGCCACTCAAAAAGATTTCACCATTATTTTCGTAGGCCATACCAGATCATGTCAATAAGTCAGGGCGTACGGCATAACTCCTGTACCTTTCTTAGGAGAAGTTCGAAATACCCATAATACCTCAGATAACAATCGATGCCAATCAATCGGTGTATCCTCGGCTGCATTCTCCATGATATGCTTTATAGATTTATTTGTAGCTTCGGCCTACCCATTTGATTGGGCATAATACATGGTCGAATTTAGGATATTAACTTATATTATTTGGCAAACTCAACTATTTGCCCCCATTGAAAACAGAATCCCGATAGGCGGAATCAATGGATTATATTTTTTTAATAAAATTCACTACATCTTCTTGACTAACTAATTGCTTTAGACTCGGTCCACTTTGTAAGGTAGCCATTATCTACAATATTGAAGCCATGTTGTTTGGAAAAATGAGGGCGAATCTGTTCTATCAAATCAATCGCCCAACCCCAAAATAGCCATGATTTTTCTATCGATTGTAAATCAATACATAGTGCCCGATGAATATCTCCATGCCTTTGGCAGGCCTGGAAACCTTTTGCATGTTTTATGCAATCCTACATTATCATCAACAAGTAATGATCGCGTGTTTGAATCAACCATCTCATCTTTACACCCGATTAATGTGCCCCCAATGCCTTCATGTACTTTGGCCATTACTTGCGTGTCCTCTGTCTGTCTGAGGCACCGTAATGCCAAAGCTTCTGGCGTTCTTTGAAAAAAATCATCGTTTAGCAAAAAACATTTTACTGTCCGCATTTTCACCTTTCTGTCTACCTTAGACTGTGGGTCTTGCAAGAATTGAATGATTGGGCTTCTCCAATCATCCTAAACCACATCACCAATGGTAACTAAACTATGACCTATTTTTTACTAAAGTCACTAAACTTAAATTTGTTTCATTTTAGCTGTTGTAGTCACAAATGTGTTCAATCTGGCCATCTGTTAGTCGATGTTAGTTTTTTTCCGTTAACTGAGCACGTGACCTACACATGGGGCCTCAAATAGGAGCAAAACCGTCTTTTCATTAATTTTTTTATTCTTCTCATATGGTCTCTTTCGTTCCTTTTTTAACCTTATGTTCCCTTAAGTTTTGTTGTTCCATGTCAGCAATGACATGAAATATTTTTTCTTGTTTTTTCTCTATCTACCGCCACATACCAACCCCAACCTTTACCACCCAATCACCACCATCCAAACCATCATCAACCACCATACACACCTTCACCACCTGCCATCCCAACTAAAAAACCTCAACTATACACACCTTCACCACCTACCATCCCAACTAAAAAACCTCAACTAAAAAGCCTAACAATCTACAAGCGTAGTACCAAAAAAGTAAAAGTTTCATTACCAGCAAGTAAGAGATCTAAGCTATGAACTCCTTACACTTAACAGCAATTATCCATGGACCGACTCTATAGTCTCCACCCCGTAGGAATTGAATCTCTATCCATTTTTATCACCTTTTTATTTTATCCTACAGAAGGATTAGAAGCACAAACTACCACTTGCTAGTATGGAACTGGCACTGCTTAAGAAAGAACTCACAACAGAGTTCTTAACGTATCACACTAGGATTCAGACTAGGGATTTAATGAATGGTGGTAGATAGAACATAATGAGTAAACATCCAACCCTTTACTCCTTCAGAGGCTGGGTAAGTCAATTACTTACTTTGAATAAAAAATTGTTAAATGAAGGGAATGACCAATTCTGCTCCCACCCCCAAAATCGTCAATACCCAAACATCATTTCAAACTAATCAACCTCAACCTTTTACACCATATCAACCACATACCCACTCCCAATACCAGTAATGGCCTTACACCTTGCCAGCCACAACCTCTTCAATTCTTGGCTTTTCCAACGCTGCTGTTGTCCACTCCTCCTCTGACTGCAGTCACCGCAACATCACAAATGAAAAACATGCCTTCATCCGCAATGTCGCCGCTAATCTCCTCCTCCTCGCTGTCATTACTACCCAAACCCCATAACCACCAACCGTTCAATCACAAGCACTAACCTCTTATTTCATTTCTTGAATCGATGGTGGCAAATCTGTGTGTGAGGGTGAGCTTGAGACAGAGAAGAGATGGAATAAAGAGAGAGGTCGATCTGATGAAATGAAATGAAAAAAGAGAGAATCGTTCTGATGAAGATCTTTAGGTAAAGAGACAAAATTACCCTCAACTTGATGAGTCACGTGCGCAACACGGCAACACGTGACCATTCAACTGTGAAAATTTAATTGCGGCTAACAGAATGGTCAAATTGAACACATTTGTGAGTACAGTGGCCAAAATGAAGCAAATTGAATTTTAATGACTTTAGTGAAAAATGGGTCATAGTTGAGTGACCATCGGTGCATTTTACTCATTTTTTTATACCTTTTACCAATTGATGGTAGTTGTTTCGATACTCAAACCCAATGTTCAGTAACATCTCCTGGAATTCCTAATCCTGATGCAAATTATGCCATGGCATTGGCCTCACTATTTTTGATTCAGGGAATGTGTGTTATGATAGCATCATCAAATTTCCTTAACAAATACATAGCATAACTCAAATACATTTCTGACCCGGCCGCACAACATTTGAATTCCCCATTCAATTGCTTTACCACCAATTGAGAATCACCAAAAATTTATGCATTCATCACATGCATCTCTAGTAATATCTCCTAGCCAATTATCAATGCTTCGTACTCAACTTGATTATTCGAACAATCTTGAGTGATTTGAATGCAAAATGATGGATAAATCCTACATGTGATATCAACACTACTCCAATGCCAGCTCCATCACTTGTCTTTAATCCATGAAATGTCATTTTCCAAGGAACAATACCAATGTAAAGAAATCCATCACTGTCCTGGTTGGTGTATGTTTTGTTAGATCGTTGCATGCAATAACTAATACCTCAAAGGGCAGCGAATAGCGTCTAAGTTTGACAGCAGCAGAATATAAAGTTAACATAATTTCTCCACATGGGAGTATTTTTTGCTCTGTTACATTCAAACTTTTACTGATATTAGATTGACTGCTAGTAGCCTTGATTGTTTTCCTGGGATAATAAGCTGCTAAGCGAACAATCCGCCGCCGATATCATAGCTTCAACAGTTTCCTTGCCCTTGGTGGCATCAGAACTGGAGGCTCGATAAAAGAAACCTTGATCGCTTAAAAAGTCTTTTTATGTCCTAGTTCCCATTGATACTTGATATCTCCTTTTAGTCCTAACCAAGTTGAGAAACTTTTCATTTTGTTGGGGCTAAATTAGCAATGAATCACGTAAGAAATTAACTTGGCCATGAAAACGCTGAAATGTTTTCTTATTAGAAGGAAATATAGCATTAATTATGTCATTTTCCTTATTCTTATCGATTTTGATTCCCTTTTGATAGACTAGGAACCCTAATAAGTTTCCTGTGGAGACACCGAAGGCACACTTTAATAGATTCAATTTTCAAACCATGTCGTCTCGTCCTAACAAAGGCATCTTTCAAATCCCGTAGATGTTCTTGGTGATCACCGATTTGACCGCCACATCATCAATGTATACTTCTAAGAATTTTTTGATCATATCATGGAAAATTAAATTCATAGCCTCTATTTTTTAAACCAAAGGGCATTATCACCCATTCAAACATTCCAATTGATCCTTGACACTTAAATGTAGTTTTATTAACATCATCTCGATTATTTAATATTTGATTATACCCAGCATTACCATCCATAAACGACATTACTGCAGGCTTTGATGCAGAATCAACTAACAAGTCTATGCATCACATATTGATCCTTAGGAATGGCAAAATTGATGTAAACTCGCAACTTACCATATTTCTTGAAGACAAGAACATATTTGATAACCATTCGACATACCTTGCAGGTCTGATGAATTTCGCCTTGACTAACTCTCGATTTCCTTCTTGACCAACAGGGTCACTTCTATCGTGGAATGTAGTAGTTACAACATCTTCTCCCGTTTCTTTTTTAATCATCTCAACATCTGAACCATCAATCATCGTTGGTCGTGCCCCTAATCCTCTGACCTAATCATTTCCTCTTTTGTCTTGAACAAAAGGTTCTCTTACCTTTTGTTCCCCATCAATTTTTTTCTTTTGAATGTCTATTCATGGAAAATTGTCTGGTTTGCACATGCTACAGACCTACTGTTACCAGGTCCTATTATCTCATATCTACTTATCTGAATCTGATCAACCACAAAATTCAACCAGTTGAGATATTGCCCACACATGAGTAACTCGTCATCTAAAAGCTCTAAAAGTTCCACACCCTAATGATAGAAACTTGCTTTGATGCAGTTAGAGTTAGCCAAAAATGGTTTGTCGGCTAACCTAACTAATTCCGTAACATTTTCTCCAAAATATTAACACCTAGTAGAGAGAAGAAGGTATACATCCGTTCACATGGATCCAATCTCTACACAGTGGGGCATTGAAACTAGACGAGCAATCAATCACAAAGAATGGTGACATCTTTGTTTTCTTTCTAACTGTCAGTTCAATGGGCACCACTCCCTTAGGCTTAGATACCCCTCCTGCGAAGTTATACACCATAATTTTTGAGGGGATCAGATCCTTCTCGTCTTTATAGAGCCTTCTCAACATTCAAGTGGGTAAAATATTTATAGCTGCGCCATTATCGACCAGTGCTCTAGCCACAAGCTGGCCATCCATCAATGTCTTTAATAAACAAAGTTTTCAGATGCTTGGTCTTCTGGGGATCTGACCTGGTTATTATGACTATGTTTCCCTGATTGATGATGATTTTTTATTTTTCAAACTGTACACGTAAGCTGTCCTCAGGCTTATCCTCTTTCTCTTCTACCACAAAGCTACTCAATACTGAAGACTCTCCCTCTTCCACATTTCCTTCATTATGCGAAATCTGTCCGTCTTATGCTTCAAACACCATGGATAACGTGAAAGCCATATTACAATTGATATTGACTTCATGGTTCTGAAAAACAAGCTTCTTTTAACCCTAGCCTTGTTGGTTTTTGGTATGCACTCTTCCCTTCGATCGATCACAGTTTCCCCTGTAATCGTGTTGATTTGACTACTTCGGGTACTCATATTTAATTGGTTTTCATATCTACTGACCATTAGGAGTCTCTATCGATATATTTGACTTCAACTTTCCTCCACGATGCTGCTGAACTTTCTCATGCACTTTCTTTTGATTAACTTCCCTCATCCATGTCCACTTCTATCGATCCACTGGAGCTTCCTTTCTTTCTACTTCTTGCCTCTTGATGGCTGTTAATTTTCTCTGAACCCTTTTCTTTTGGTTCCTACTCAAATTTTGATAGGCTCCTAAAGGAGGGTATTTCTGTTGTCCCATTGCATGCCATTGATTTTCCATTGGCATATTTGGTTTAATCATCCTCAATTCTTGTCTATAAATTAACGCTACAACACTGCCATTGTGATCACCTTTGAACATAGACTGGGGACCAAAGGGTCCAAATTGTGGCCTCATTGGACTCATTTCAAAATGGCTCAACCCGTAAGTGTTTTCTTACACTCCCTTATGTGTCAGGCTTGGCTGCCGATATTCCTTTTTTGGCTCTTTTGCTTTTGTTTGTTCTGCCCGTGATTTTCATGTGTCCTCTTTTTTTTTATCCTCTTTTCCACCTTTCTTTCTCATCACCACATCTGTTTTGACCATTCAACTGTTAAACCACAACTCTGATATAACAGTTTACCACTCAATCCAATCTTTGACACAGGAGTTCCACATCTTAAGAACATAATGTTCTTGCTGAAACTAGACTCTTCTTCATCGGCCCACAAATTCTTTCCTTTATCTTTTCCTTCGCAATGCATTTGCCTCTCAATCTAATGGCTTCCTATTTTTGAAGTTAACTTGCTCAGAATTGCTGCCATCATTTGTTTCATCTACAAAACCAGGCCTGATAGAAACCATGTTGATATCTACAGCCATCTCTAGGAATGGATCTCTATTGACCTCCATCACATCTTTGCCCTTATCCACAAATTTGAGCTTTCCATTCGATTTGGTCCTACATAGCATTGCAAAAAAAAAAAAACAACACAATTGTTAGTATCACGACTGATCGTGTTATGCCACTTTCAAAATTTTGCTCTTTTTTTCTTTTGGAGCTCTGAGGGGACTTTGCAATCGAATGAAATTGATATTCAGTAGATAATCAAAGATTTAATCTGCATGGTTGATGTCAAATGAGTACTTTGTCATCAAAGATGACATATTAGCCTTGTTTGGTTGCTTAGATGGTAGATCAATGGAAATTTTGGCCTTTACCAAAGGCTTGCCTACTATCAGTTTGCTTCCCACCATCTTTGCCGCGTCAACCTCTAAATTGACAGGGCCTTGAAAGTATGTGCCCATTGATGAGTTTTTTCGCACTTGTTCTTCCCTCAACAGCATTTCATATCTAGCCACCTTAAAAGAATGTTCAAATATGTTCTTGAACTCCATCCCTTCGAACTTCTTCCTGATCTCTAGGTCGAATCCATTTGAAAGTTTGCCAACTCAGACTTTGGCATCTGAAAGTGGCACTTGTTTTTGGATGTTTTGAACCTTTAGAGAAACTGTTCGGCATTTTTTCCTATCGATTATTTCAACCTAGCCAAATTTGCCACAAATTTTGGGTTTTATCTTAAAGAACTGAGCACGGAATAAATCTTCCATATCTATCAAAGACAATAGGGAATTAGGCGGTAGATTGGCAACCAAAAGAAAGCCACCTCATTCAATGAGTATTGAAACCACTTTAGTTTCACTCAATCGTTCTGACAAAGTTCTCCACACTGGAAGGTAAATCCTAATATGTTTTATTATGGAATGATATCCTTTCCGTGAAAGAGACTGAATTCTGGTATTTTTACTCCGTTGGGATTTCCATCTGATCGATCACATTAGGGTATGATTTTTTTATATATCGGCCAATCGATAGGCCTATAGCATTTGTCCTTCGCCTACATGGTTAAATTCATGGTGTGGTTGTACTCTCATTCTTATCCCCATCATTTCTCTCTCTTCAAGGCTATTTGGCCTAATTAATCCAACAGTCACTTCGAATATTTAAAAATTAAATTGAGTCTGCTCTTCCATCCATGTCCTGTGTGAAGGAGTGGAGGCATTATTGATGCCTTGGCCACCTTGACCATTTCTATTGCTCGGGCCAGGGTCACCACTGTAGATGGGATTAAGAATGGACCATCCTGACTCATTGGGGTGGTTCGAGCTCAAACCATTAGGCTATCTTATGGCATTTTCTAGTCTCACGGGGGAGACGTCTGCCTTAATAATCTAATCATAAAGGGGAAACTTCCCTTTCTGTGATTTCTCAACAACCATTTTGGTGATGGACGAAGTCTGTCGTTGAATTTCTTCTGACAGATCTTTAACCAAGTTATGCCCAGAGAAATTTCTTTCCTCTGGCATCTTTGTCATTCTTGCATGAGTCTAGAATTCGGCTATTCATGATTATTAGCGGCCTTACTGAAAACCAATGCCTGGTTCTGCAATATAATCATTAACTAAGAAACTATATTAGTAAGTAATTGAGTCGAAGAATTAACTTGATATGCCAATTGGTCCATTGTCAGATCATTCCTATCGATTGCATCGAGGTTACCCACTACAATTGCTGGGGTTGGTATCAATATTTTCAATAGTACTGCCACCAGTAGAACTTCCTATATTAGGAACATCAATCCCTTTCCCACCATTAGTGGTAGGAAGAGTTCTTACTTGTCCGTTGCTACTGACAACATTGTTTTTAGTGCCATGATTGACTTTGTTAATCTTATCATGATTTCTTGTACTAGGCATGCTTCTCTTTTAGATTAAAAGGTTCCACTAGGAGTGCCAATGTTTGCGCTCGATAGCATACTGTAATTAATGTGATCTTATTTTCGGCCTCTTGTCTGAGGACTTCTCTAAATGGAAAACTTCTAATGAAAATAGCATAACTAAAACTGGAAACTTTGACTAATTGAATAATCAGTTACAGACTACGTGACCAAGACTAATGGTAACTTATACCAACACATCAATTCACATAAAGAAAATAAAAGCTTTTATCAATATAAGGCAGGAGCACTGCATACATAGTATGTCTAACAAAAGAAAGAAAAAAGGTAAAGACTTGAAATTAAGTCATTTGTTTGAGTCGAGTGTTGATTGTCCTCTTCCGCTGATCATTCTTCTCTCTTTTATTCTAATTTGTTGCCAACTGTTTGCTCCAAGCCTTTAGTTTTATTTCAAAAGATATCACTTGTAAACAACTCATAACCGTTGCTATCGATCTCTCTATTGACCGTCGTGTTGACTTTGGTAACTTATCTCTGACACGAATTATCCACGTGTCAGTCATGTTGATATCATCGCCCTACATTCCACAAAAAACTTGAACCTCCATAAACTATCCGATCATTATTTGATCCTGCCGTAAATCATCATTACATCAACATTAATTACGCATTAACCTTAACTTTCCAGCTATCGGTTTTTGCCTAAATGTCCGTCATCTATTGTTCACAACTAATAAAATTTAAAATTGCCAACACCCGGTAACAAGGTGGTCATCAATTACTTTTGCCAAGGCTAGACTATACCCTTCTAAGAATGAAATACTGCCCAGTCTAATCAACATACTTCTATAGGAATTTCCTTTGTCTATTGCTAAACCATATATGCAGTTAGTATAAACAGGAACCAATTCGCAATAGGTATTGTTGCTTTGGGAAAGTGATGTCAGCCTTTAAGTACATACCGTATAATTAAACAAATAGTGCCAGTTTCGAAGAGCTTCCAATTGAGCTTGTGTGAGGCAAACTTCAAGTGCATTGAGGGGAGAGAGAGAGAGAGATAGTGGTTGTTGTTAATGTCAGTTGTGCAACCCAAAAGAATGTTAAATACTAGGCATAGCAAGGAATGTGATGTATCAATCTCTAGACTATGAGGCATCGGTAGGACCTAGCTTTGATATCATAGTGAAGTCGGGTATCAAACCAAAATCAAGCTAAGTTAAGGAGGAGTCCCATAAATATGAGTACCAATCTCAATTTTTATATATGTATAATCGATATGACGCTTTAACAATTTTCACATAAAATTTGTTCGAACTTGAGTGAGAGTAAACTACTCAGCTTTATCAGACTATATTTTGGGATTTTTTTTATGTTGGTAAAAGGTCTTTTTATTCCATTAAGTTCAAAACATACATCACCACAATTATGTAAAATCCGTATAATACATTAATCTCTCAACATATACAGTTAATATCTCATCTAGCTATTCTACTGAAGCACCGTTGTTTCATCAAGCCCTCATTCCTGGACAAAGCTCTGTTCTTGGAATTTGCTATGGCTTGTTTTAAGTTGTATGCTCTATTGCCTGATCCATTGTTTAATCACATTCATAAACCCTTGCACATTTGATCCTTTATTCTAAAAAATTATGGCATTCCTTTCTTTCAACATTCCATAGACTGTAGTAGCTACCACTAGTTTATCGAGCCTAGCTCTGAGACTTTTTCCTCTAAAAATTTGAGCAGCATAGGCGCTGAATTGTGGCCATGATTGCAAGATGAGTTATGCCTGCATCTTTCCAAAAGCCATGTGCTATAGTTCACTGCATAGGGCAGTAGCCAAAAAAGTGATTCTCATTTTCAGCACTTCTCATCCATAAGACACATAGGTCATCTTGGATAATATTCCATGCTTTCAGTTTGCTTTTAGTCCTGAGACCACCTTTGCATAAGATTCATAGCACCACTGAGCATTTAATTAGGTATGTTTCTTGTAAACCAGATGAACTTCCATATAGGATCACAATTCCCATTAGCTCTCATTCTTTCCCAAGCTGATTTGATGGTGAATTGCCTGTTATGATTTAGAGTCCAGCGAATTGGATCCGGTGACTCTATATTTGGTATTTGGAAATTGGATAGAAAAGAGTTTATAGCTCTTAGTTCCCTTGATCTAGGCAATAGTAGCTACCAGTTCCTTCCTTGGAAATGTCACACACTTTTGCATTACTCTTTAATCCAGAATCGTAGATGGTCCTGTGCCCAAATTGCTCCAGCAAAGATTTCTCAGTTAACCATTTATCCTTCCATAACCATGTACTTTTCCCATCCCCCACTTTGTGAGAAAAGAATTTGTAACATTACTCTCTAATCCTTAGCAGTTCCTCCATGTCCATGATAAAAGCACAGGTGGCTTGAATGTCTATAGGTGTTGACCTTTTATTATGTATTGTGATAATTTGTCTTGGATATTTAAAAAAAAGGGAATGTGTGGGTGTCCCACATTGGTTATTCATAATAAGTTGTGACTTGGCCCTAAGCAAATAAGTCATTTTGTCCCACATTGGTTATCTAGAGAAGATCACTACTTATCTCTATGTATATATAAGTTGCCTTGTATTATGTTTAAGGACAAGAGAGAAGAGCCACTCTTTGAGAGGAATTTTTCAGAGAGACAAAGATCTGTAATCTCCATAACCAGACATAGTGAAATCGTTGCTACCACCATGGAGTAGGCTTTCACCGAACCACGTAAATCTTGTGTCTTGTGTGCCTTTATTTTCTATTATTATTTTTTTGATTCTTTTCTTCATTGCTTGGTGCAGAATCTAGTATATTATTTAACAAGTGGTATCAGAGCTAAGGTTATCGATGGATTGAAAACACCTTGTAAAGGCGCCAAATACTTTTACAAAGTATGATTTGGAGAAGTTTGATGGATCAAAAGATTTCAGTTTATGGACGATGAAGATGTGTGTTGTTCTGATTCAGCAAGGGTTGTTGAAAGCGTTAAATGGAATTCAAGGACTTCCTGAGATGATGTCTGCTGATGAAAAATAAGACATGTTGGAGAGAGCCCATAATGCCATGTTGCTGTGTTTAGTTGACAATGTGTTGTGAAAGGTTTCTCAGGAAACAAATGTGGCTGGATTATGACTAAAATTGGAGAGCTTGTACGTGATGAAGTCTCTGACAAATAGCCTATATTTACAACGGCTGCTTACTTTTTGAATAAAAGAAGGTACATTGATTAATGATCATCTTGATGAATATAATAAGGTGATTTTAGGTCTGCAAAATATTGATATCGAGATAAAAGCTGAGGATCAAGCTTTACTGTTGTTGTCTTCTTTACCTCCATCATATGAACATCTTGTTACTACCTTATTGTATGGGAAGAAAATTATCTTCATGGAGGAGGTTGAGGCTGTGATAAATTCTCAGGAATTAAGGAATAAGGTTTTAAAAAAATAGGGGAGAAGAACAGGATGATGATCTAATGGCACCAGGCCGAAGCACCGACCATGTTGGATCTAAAAATAAAGGAATATCAAGGTCTCAGTCAAAGACCAAAAAATTGAAATGCTACCATTGTCACAATGAATGGCATTATAGAAAGGATTGTCCAGAGTGTAAAGGGGAAAAAAGGATAATTCCAAGACAGCTGATGCTGAAGTAGTAGAAGATAATTCTGATGGTGCAGATGTTCATAGAGTTACTATCAGTCTCTCAGATGGAGGGTGAATTCTTGATATGGGTTGCTCCTATCATATATGTCCCAATAGAGATTGGTTTACCACTTATCGCTTATTTGAAAAACGATGTCAACTGTAAAGTAATTGGGATAGGGTCAAGTCAAATTAAGATGCATGATGATATTGTGAGAACTTTGCCTAATGTCAGGCACGTTCCAAAGGTGAGGAAAAATCTGATTTTTTTGGGTACACTTGTTTCCAATGGTTGTAGCTAAGGGACTACAGGTGGAGTTATGAGAATAATGAAGGGTGCTCTTGTTGTGATGAAGGAATTAAAACAAAATAGCCTCTATTTGTTATAGGGTGGCATAGTTACAGTAGTAACAACAACAGATTCATCTTTTGATATAGATTCTGGCACTACCAAGCTATGTCATATGCATCTTGGGCATATGAGTGAGAAGGGTATGGATATGCTGAGCAAACGAGATTTGTTGGGAAGCAAGAAAACATGAAAAATGGATATTGTGAGCATTTTGTCTTCAGGAAGCAGTGCAGGGTGAAATTAAGTCAGGCTGTTCATACCATCAAAGGTATGGTGGATTATATCCATTCGGATCTCTGGGGTCCTTCAACAGTTCCTCTAAGGGTGGTGGTAGATATATGTTGACCTTTATTGATGACTTCTCAAGAAAGGTCTGGGTGTATATTCAAAAAAAGAAGAGTGATGTCTTTGTTCAGTAGAAGCAGTTTAAGATGATGAATGAAAAACAGATCGGCAAAGAAATTAAATGCTTGAGGACTGACAATGGCATGAAATTCTATTTGGATGAGTTTATTAAGTTCTGCAAGATTGAAGACATAGTGAGGCATCGTACAGTTAGAAAAATTCTACAGCAGAATGGGGTTGCAGAACAGATGAATAGGACTCTGCTTTAGAGGGCTCAGTGTACGCTTTCAAATGCAGGATTATCAAAGGAATTTTAGGCAAAAGCTATTAACACAGCTGCATATTTAGTGAATATGTCTCCATCGACTGCAATTGATTACAAGAGTCTTGAAGAAGTTTGGTCTGGTAAGCATGTTGATTATAAAAAAATTGAGGATATTTGGTTGTCCTGCTTATGCTCTTGTTAATGATGGTAAAATTGAGCCGACAGCGAACAAGTGTATTTTTTTATGCTATGCAAGTGGGGGTAAAAGTGTACCGGTTGTGGTGTCCTGATTCTAAGTCATCCAGGTTCCTGATTAGCAAAGATGTAACCTTTGATGAGTCTTCGATGCTTTTGAAGAAGGAGGGAGTTAATTGATGCAGGGAAAGACCATGGTGCCAGGGAAAAGGTGGAGCTGGAGGTTTCTCTAAATTCTATTACAAAAAATTCCTATAGATAAGGAATATAGTTCTCATTCTACCGAAGAGAATGAATAACCTCAAGAACACTAGTATAGCATTGTCAGAAACAGGTTGAGAAGAAAAATTCGACCTCCTCAAAAGTATGGATATACGAATATAGTTGCTTATGCTTTGAGTGCGACATAGGGTATTGAGGTTAAAGAGCCTGTTACATATAAAGAGGCCATCAAGAGAACAAAATTAGCACAATTGACAGTTGCTATGAGTGAGGAAATGGAATCTCTTTACAAAAATCAAAGGTGGAAATTGGTGAAATCACCTTTGGGCCAGAAGATTGTTGGTTGCAAATGGGTCTACAAGAAGAAGGAGGAAATTTCTAAAACAGACGATGCAAGGTATAAAGCACGCTTGGTAGCTAAGGGTTTTACTTAGAGAGATGGTCTTGATTACAATGAAATCTTTTTTTCTTGTAGTAAAACATACTTCGATAAGAGTGTTGCTTGCTATGATTGCTCTGTATGATTTGGAGTTAGAATAGATGGATGTCAAGATAGCTTTTCTACATGGTGAGTTAGAAGAGCATATATTCATGCATCTGCTAGAGGGGTTCGTGATCCGAGTTTGCTTGTTGAAGAAATTCTTGTATGGATTAAAACAATCTCCAAGGTAGTGGTATAAGTGGTTCAACACTTTCATGCCAGAGAGAGGTTACACCAAGAGTGCCTATGATAGTTGTGTGTATCACTAGAGGCTCGCGGAAGGTTTCCATATATGCTTGATATTGTATGCCGATGACATGTTAATTGCTACAAAAACGATGTCAGATATCAACGGTTTGAAAGAGCACTTGAAAAGGAAATTTGAGATGAAATACTTGGGTCCGACAAATACGATATTAGGATGGAGATTCAGGGAGATCGACCTGCAGGAATTTTATAATTGTCCCATAAAAAAGTAAATTGAGCGAGTACTGTAGCCTTTGGTATGAAAAACTCCAAACCTGTGACTACTCCTTTGGCGGCACACTTCAAGCTTTTAGCAGTTCATTCCCCACAAACCCAGGAGAAGGTGGATCACATGGCGTGAGTTCCATATGCTAGTGTAGTGGCAGTCTCATGTATTTTATGGCTTGTACGAGATCGGATATTTCTCATGCAGCCAGTATTATTAGCAGGTAAATGGGTAATTTTGGGAAAGCTCATTGACAGGCAATGAAGTGGATACTTTGATACTTGAGAGGTACTGCAAAAATTGGTTTATTCTACCAACGGGACAGTGATGCGAATGATAGAGTTGTTGGATATGTGGATTCAGACTATGCTGGAGATTTAGATAGGAGGAGATCTTTGATTGGCTGTGTCTTCACTTTTTCGAGCTGTGTGATCAGTTGGAAGGCTACTCTTCAGACTATTGATGTCTTGTCGACTACAAAAACTGAGTACTTAGTAACGACAAAAGCAGTGAAGGAAGCAACTTGGTTGAAGGGCTTGGTTGGTGATTTGGGGTTAAAGCAGGAGTCTAGCACTGTTTACTGTAATAGCCAAAGTGCCATACATCTAACCAAAAATTAGATTTTTCATGAGCGGACCAAGCACATTGATGTCTTGTTTCATTTTATTCAGGATGTGATTTCTCAGGGTACTGTTATGGTTGAAAAGATTTCCATAGTTGAAAATCCAGTGGACATGATAACAAAGCATATTCCAGAGATCAAGTTTAAGCATTGCTTAGATTTGATTGTTATCAGTAGGATTTGAGGTGCAGCCCTAGGGGGCAGGTGTGGTAGCACTAGATAGTATTTTTAGGTTGATTGTGGCTGGTTTTATCCAAGCGAAGGCAGAGATTTGTGATTATTTGTCTTGGATAAAAGGGGGGGGGGGGGAATGTGTGGGTGTCCCACATCGGTTATTCAGAATAAGTTATGACTTGACCCTAAGTATATAAGTCATATTGCCCCACATTGGTTATTTAGAAGAGGTCACTACTTATCTCTAAGTATATATAAGTTGTCTTATATTGTGTTTAAAGACAAGAGAGAAGAGTCATTCTTTGAGAGAATTTGTTGAGAGATATAGAGGTCTGTAATCTCCATAGCCAGGTAGACATAGTAAAATCGAGGCTACCATCGTGGAGTAGACTTTCGCCGAACTACGTAAATCTTGTATCGTGTGTTCCTTTATTTTATGTTATTATTTTTTCAATTCTCTTCTTCATTGTTTGATGCGTAATCTAGTATATTATATAAGATGTACATATGACACCATTTGGCCCATAAGGAGTCTTTCTTGTATGTTAGATCCCAAAGGTACTTGCAGGCAGCAGTTTTTTAATATCTCTTGAACCAATTCTCTCTATCTTGAAAGACTGAATTGTTTCTACACATTTGCTTTCCAAATGTGCCCTCCACCATTTTAAAAAAAACCAAAGAAACAAACCATGTTTTGCCCCTGCTAGGAACCGACACATCCCTCGATTTTCCCTCACAAAACTGATGAACCCAAACATGAATGATGAAATGTTGCCCGGCAGTTTTTGATTGTTCGATGACTTCCATCTCTGTGTTACTCAATAGGAGCTAGAAATAAGAAGATGAAGATGAAAATTGGAGGAAGATGGACGGCAGACAACACGCTGAATAGTGCGTTGAACATCAATCGAGGCAAGATTATTGAATGACTTTTCGCATTGTAGGATCATTTTTCTGGATGGTATTGTGGTTGCTCATGAAATCCATAATTAAAAAGTCTTCTCTTCTTCTATTTCCATGCACTAATATTTGTAAGTCTTTCAATTTTATAACTTTCTACTCCTATATATTCTTCAATTCCTCGATTTTATTGTGTCATCTACTTCTGTCTTCTTGAATTTCTCAATTTTACAGTCTCATACTTGTTGTTGTGCACTTGCCCACCACATGTTTGATGATATGCCAAGATCAAAAGCAGAGAATGCATAATTTGGAAATAAAAAGGAAGCGATTACATTTCACATGTTCCTCTAGATAGGTAATTTAGGTATTTACTGTTATTGAGAAAATGGTTTTAAAGGGATAGCAAATTAATTCTACTGTTAGACTAGAGCACCACTATGGTGCCATTGGTAAATTAAAGTAATGCAAAAAGCATATGAAGCATTTTGTTCCTTCAGTAGTTTTAATGATACCAATTTAGGGTTTTCTTTCATCTTTTAAATTGTTTAATATACTCTTATCATACATATCATTCAAAAATTTGTCGATATAGTACCGTCCTAACTATTTCTTTCTCCAATGTTTACTTGTACCTATTTATATAGCAACTTGGCAAAAAAAGTTTAACTCATATGGTAATCTCTAAAACATGAAACCAGAGGGGCACACTTAGTTTATAGTATTGGAGTCCCATTTTTCTATCTGATTTGTTAATTGAAGATGTCGAATGGAGGTATAATAGGAATCTTCCCTACTCTCCAAAATTTTAGTCACTTGTACCCTTCAAATATTTAGATGATTATAGGTCAGTTTGTATCTACTATTGTTTTCTTGTACACTGGGAGTAGTAAGAACTAATATGCAGCTTGTCATGGAAAGGAAATGTATCTTTGTATGATTGTCTTCCAATTTTTAGGCAAATATGCTTGAATATAGATGCATAATTGTACAGAACATTCTTGCATACCCTTCTCTTCATTTTTCTCGATTTTATTCACTATCTCGTTTCTTATGTTCATTGTGTTGAACAACTGTAGATGGCAGCATATATCTCTGGCAAGTCAACCATCTACAATGTCTAATCTGGTAAGGAATTGGTTAGCTTCCAGTTATTTCTTGATCAAACATTGACTTCAACATGAAAATAATGAGTAATTTGAAAATAACATTTTATGGCAGGTCAAAGTAGCTATGAGAAAATTTTTACTCAAAAAAGCCAAGAATGTCTAATCTGATATGCCCTGCGTGTCCTCTACTTTGCTGAAACATGCGGTGACAAATTCTATATTGTAGTAGTTCTAATTACGATGTCAATAAGAAGTACTTAAAATCTACTAAAAGTTTGCTTGTTCTTTGTCATGCTATAGTTTGACACAAGCATTTGACTTTGTTGGCAAACAGGAATAGATGACTTAACTCATTTCCATGTGCATAAAATTTTAGTCTCTTGAGATAACTTCATTGACAATTCTCTATCAAAGAATTAGTTTACGTCTCTGTGTTCATATATAGACTTCTTTGCAGCACGTGAGTCTATTGGTGAAGTTATATTGCTATAACATGCTTAAACATTAACATGTTAATAAATAATATTTTTAAAATCATATATTTCTAACTGGTATGTCTTTTAGAAACTAACGTGGCAGACTTGTATCCAATGACATCCGAATTGGCCAGCCTAATCTTCAAAAAGGATGATAGTCAATGGGGCTATGGGCTTTATGTGAGGACACAATATTCAGCCAATGGAATGGTTGAAATTGATCAAAATTTGGCTTAATTTTTTTGTCTCAGTATGTTCTTGGCTTTCAGCATTTTTGCTTGTGGTCCACTTAACACTACGTCTGGTATGTAGATTTAGTTTACTTAATGCAAATTGTGTCTTTTTAACACACATATGCTTATTTAGCCTTCATCTCTTTTCAATTTGCTCATATTTTTACATATGTCAGCACAAGTGCTTTACTTTTAGGCTCTTGCTTTTTGGTTATCAAAAAATATGCATGGGCTCATATTGATATGAAAGATATGCAAATAGAAGTTTGGAATCTTTGGAAATGAAAGATGACGCATGTAATTACGAGAATTTATGTTCATTGATATGGAGAGCTCATACTTTTAACTGTCAAAGAGCCCCTCCTTAAGATGAAATTCATGGACACGGTTGTTACGATGGTTATTAGAGCAAGAACCAAAGGATCATTGAACTTTGCTTCGAAAGACAAGACATGTTCCGAGAGTAGCTACGACTTTCGTGACTAGAACATGTGAGATGTGAAGTAATAATGCAAAGGAGAGCTTCCTTCTTTAGCTTGTTGTAGTAATGTGTTGTGCAATTTCATAATGAAGCTAGGGGGATTGGAACAAAATTTTCTATAGTACAAACCTGATACCATGTCGTACTACCCAATGGATCCTATTTGATGGAATCTTTATGACCATCCACGTCAATCACGTGTGGAACCATATCTGAGAATAAATAGAGAATGGACATCAATAGTGATGGTTGGGGTGGTAGAAGGACCTTCGAATGTGACAACTTTGTCAAATACAGGGTCCTCTAATGAATCCTTTCATCAAAGTTGGTTTCATTATATTGAGCCATGATGACGTGTCATCGCGTGACTTGATATTAGGTTGTATTCAATATATACACAACAAGGTGAGTTACATATTTTATACTGCTTTTTTAGAGGATAATAACACTTAGTTGTTCATTTTATGAAGCTTCCTCCCTTGTATTTGACTTAAGCCACGTTTCGAACTCTGTGCAAACCGAGTATTGGGAACATATGTATTATTTGACAAGAAAAATGTGGGTACGAATAAGAATATGGTAAATGTGCATGTCTTCCATTGTCTTTTATATGGAGTTTGCTAGAAAGTCAATGGAACTAATCGAGACAAGAAAAAAGTTAAGTCGTTCATATCTATCGGGCGTTTGATTTTGATTGCATAAATGAAGAGTACAGACTATGATAACTGATTCCATGACAAGTGTGGTGATGTTATTTCTTGATATGGTTGTAGGCCATATTCAACTTTACGAATGATTGCTTTGTGGTTATCAAGTGATTTTGTTAACTAATCAATGTAGTGTGCATCGTATTCTTTTTATTGGGCTTAGACTACAGGTCATATATTAATAATCCGTAAGCTTTGACCTTATATTCTAAAAAGTTTCCTTGATATGGTTTCCTTTTTAAATCTTTAATTGCTTTTGCCACTAAAAATGTAGTGTAGTCTCCAGAGTAATTTTGGTTGTTACGGTGATTGGCATTTCTAACTTAATAAAGAACATCTCCTCCCTGTTTTCATTTATTAGACACAGCTTCCGATTGTCCAAATGCATTTGGCATTGCGTAGTTGAGTGTATGATCATAATAGAGTTTCCTTTTTTTGTAAAACTTGCTGTTAATTGTAAGTAAAGAGTAATATGATAGTGAGCAATGAAGTTACGAGGTATATAATAATAACAAGTGATTGTGTTTTTACCATGTAGGTGATAGGCTTAAGAAGTTGGTGTAGACTGCTGTCAATGTTATTTTATCTTGTCCTGCTTCTGACTCAAGCTGTGAATAATTTTTGGTACCTTTTGGATAAATATGGACAAAACTTTGTAGGCTGCATATGGCCATTAGAATACTGACAATTGGGAAGCTAAGTTAGATTTGGTTAAGCAATATTTTAGAGGCAGAATTTATGTAGATAAATGAGGAAACTGGCCTTGGGTACAGCTGAAAATTTCAATGACAAGGGTGGCATGGAAGGAACTTCGGTAATAGAGTTATAAATGAATTTTGTATTTGAATTTCAAGTATCAATACAGCCTTTCACATGATAAATTGCGGTCCAGAATTAATGTCGACTTAGTTAAATTTGTGTTGTTTGATTATATTTTTAAGAATCTCTACTACTGTTAATCGTTTTGTGGATAAATGGTGGATGCCCTTTGATGCCAAGGAAAGTGGGTTCGCAGTCGACGTGGAGGTACCACAAGGAATGCAGTCTGAGTTAGATGCCAAGTATGTTGATGTGAGAAACAGCAAGGGCAGAGCAAGGGCAGAGACCAAGGGCTTCCCAGACAGAGCCTGAGGGTGGCAGTGCTGCGAGGGCGATGGTGCAGAGTGAATACACCACGATAGTCACTGTCCGATGCTTAAGTCCAGAGGCAGGGTCCTATATGTTTCTCTCTCTAGGATTCTAGAGTGAGAAAGTAAAAGTATTTTGAAAATGTCCAACTGTCTAAATGGATCCTCAAGACCTCTATTTATAGAGGTTGAGATGATGATGCCATTAACTGACACGTGGCGTTCCCCGGGAATGACATGTCACCGGGTGGTCCACGCGTGCCAGTGTTCCACAGACTGCCAAATTGCATATTCACCCGGCCTGCGCACAGCGTCACTCTGTCTAACTGGAAAGACTGGCTCCCACAACGTCGGTGTGGCCAGAGAACCCCCTTGATCTTGCCTCCAATCCGAGCCCTTGTAGAGTCCCACAAGCCTGGCAGTGGTGGGGAAGACTCGATGCCCAACTGCCAGGCAGACTAGGCGTGATGCCCTCCGAAGACCTGCTCCCGTCTCGGAGTGACTCGGGGGTCATAGTCCATAGGGGTGCCGACACGAGCCCCCAGTGTTGGAGCACGTAAGCCAGTCACGAAGACACCCTGACGGAGATAGTGTCCCCAAGGAGTTACCTATCCTGATGCTGCGAAGGGTCCTCGTGCCGGAGCACTATGAGCGGAGCCCTCCCCCTCCCCTCAGAATGAAGACGGCAATGGTCTTAAGGTTGTGAGCCCATCCCGTGGTGTTTGATTGTGCCGATGATGGCTATAAGGTTGTGAGCCCATCCTGTAGTTAATTGTGCCGGCGATGACTTTAAGGTTGTGAGCCCATCCCGTAGTTGATTGTGCCTGCGATGGCTTTAAGGATGTGAGCCCATCCCGTAGTTAATTGTGCCGGCGATGGCTTTAAGGTTGTGAGCCCATCTCGTAGTCGAATGAAAAGCCATTTTCCAACCCAAAAACGAAGACTGGAGAATTAACTCAAATGAAGAACATCCATTCGAATGAAAAGAGAACCCTTCAAATGAAAAGCTATTTTCCAACCCAAAAATAGAGACTGAAGAGTCATTTGAAAGACATTTCATTTGAACGAAAGACACAATGCTTCTCGGTTTTGGCTCTTTTTTATTTTTTTGTTAGATCTTTAAGAAAACTTAGAATATGATAATTTAGTCTAAGTCCAAACTCTTTATCCAATGAGATGTCCACACTTTGATATTTCCTAAAAATCATGCTTAATAACACAATTAGATTAATCACTAAACAATAATCTTGCAATAATCAGAATAAAGAATCTAGACCATTTGGTCAACAGGAATTGGAGCTAGGGTAGTGTTGATTTCACCTAAAGAGAAAATTCATCAATTTGCTTTCCAAATTGAGAAAGATTGCTCAAATAATCAAGCAAAGTATGAATGTAATGCTCTGGACATTTTCTAGATTATAATTATTTTTCGGGCCAAAATAACATTGGTATATTATTTTTGAGCATCTTAGAGCGACAATTTTTGTACACAACATTTAGAATCAATTTGGATAAACAATATTTTATCGGTAACATTTAGCGTCGATTAGTGTGATCGAATTTTGAACGGCTATATTTAACGACAAATTTTAGAAATTTTAAGATATATTCTAACGATGAGTGATATTGATCGAGGTACTTAGTGAAAATTTGCGTAAACTATATTTTTTAAAATAGTTAGCATCGACGTGTAGCTTTAGCGACAAAAGGATGAAAGGGTTTTCTTGTGTTTGTTTAATTAGGGTTTCGGATTATATATATAAGCATGATTTCTCTAGCAGCTGCCCAAAAGGGTTCCTACCCAAGCCGACGTACACATCACCTAGAGAGAGAGATCGAGCTCTGTGTGTGTGTGTGAGAGAGAGAGGAAGCAGCTCAAGGAAATCCCACTGTAAGAATTCCTCTCTTTTCCTTTCTAATTCTCATCAATTATTTGAGTTATGTGGGTGTTTCTGGATGGGTATTGCGCATGGGCGAGTCGTACGTGAAAGAGGGAGGATGATGTGTCTTGTATGGGTGACGTTGGTGAGGACGGTTGAACCAAACGAGAGGCCACCATGGCCGTGCATTTGTAGGTTAGTGGCCACCATGGCCGTGCGTTTGTGGGTTCAAACCGAGAGATGGCGCTTGGCTGTACAGCCGTGCGGGCATGGTGCCGTGAAATTTCAATGAAGCAGGCAGCAAGAAGAAGCTGCCGTGGGAAGCGTTTTAGTGGGTAGGCAGCCATGGAAGCCAAAAAATGGTGAGGGTTTGTTTGAGTGGTATGATGGGTTACGGGAATGTGGGTTAGGCGCGTGTATTTTTTGGGCTTTTGGAGAGGGAGGACTGCCGTGAAGGCAGCCCCTGTGAGTGCAGTGTGTACTTGTTTGTGTGAAGAGTAGGTGTGTTGTGTGGAATGGAGGGAGGGGCTGCCATGTATGTGTTGTGGTTTAAGTTTCAAACAAAGAAGATGTGGGTGTGAAGTAAAGGTGACTGAACCTGTGTGCATACAAAGTGGTGTGTAGTGTGTGGGACGTGAATGGGAGAGCAGCCATGTTGGCTGCCGTGATGGTGTAAATGTGCTGTGATGTGTGTCTTTGTATGTGTGTGATATGGTTTGGAAGGGACCATGTGTGTGTGAGTGTGAGAGTTGCGTGAAAATGCATGTGGGTTTGCAAAGAAAGCAGCACAAGCTGCTGTGCATGTGGAGTGGTTTGTGTGTGCGTGTGTAGAGAAATAAGAAGCTGTGAATCTGTGAGTGCATGAGTGTTTGGTGTGTTTGTGTGCTGTGTGTTTTGAGTCTGTGTGTGTGTGTGTGTGTTGTGGATAGTGCTGTGCGTGAGTTCTTTGAGTAGGTGATGGAGTGTGCTGGAAAAGAAATGAGAAGAAGAAAGAAAAGAAAGGAAGAAGAAGAGAATGGAGCGGGTATTTGAGTTAGCGTTAATGCATATGTTAACGCACGCTTGTCGTTAGCCCGTGAAAATTTACAGTATAATACGTTAGACCATATTAGAATTCTTGGCAAAGTGTTATAATTTTCTGAGAGCATATGAATTTTTAGTATTTCCTGTAATTTCAGATTTGGAAAAATCCTTTTGGAACCCTTGAACCCAAAAAATGATCTGGGGAAAATTAGGGTAGTGTTTATATAGTATAATAAAGACTCAAAATAAATTTGATGATTTTTGGAGTCGATTTGTTATCATTTTCAGTATCGCATTGAATGTAGCCAAACGAAAGATAAATAAATAGTTTTAGTGCCTTTTAGATTCTGATTTCAATTTCTATAATTTTTATGTATATTTTAAAGTTCGTATAAAAATTATTGGACTTATTTTCCAGCTGGAAGTAATTTTGATAATTTATGGGTTTTTATTGCATTTAAGGGAATTATTTTAATTCAAAAATATTCAAAAATTCATATTTTGACTTTTTATAATGTTTTAAGCTATAAAAGTGTTTTATTATAATTTATTTTGAATTTTAGAATATCAACACGCGTTAAGGATCGTAAAGGGTTCTCGGTTAGGTTGGCCGCGTGCGAGGCGCGTTTTGAGTTGAGCGATTTCGGGGTTAGAAGTGAGCATCGTTTGGGTAGTTGATATTAGGTTTATAGTATTGTAGTATAGATTGTGTTCTAATATATGGAATGCTAACCTAGGTTTATTCAAAGATTTATTCTGCATATGTTTTATTTCTAAAATATTTGATGAGAAATGTAATTTGAAAGAATGCCATGGATTGTCGTCTGAGTCATAAAATTTTACTGAGTACATGTTAATGAGCAATGAAACTTGTCTTGGTTGCTGTGCCCCATATCCAACGGGGGAATGTTGGATTTCGGGCCCTGGTCAACGGGGCTCATACGTTGATGCATAGTACTATGGCTTGTGGTGCGCCCTTGCGTCCACATGATTATTTTATCCCGGGTGTAGGAGGGATTTCGGGCCCTAGTCAGGGGGGCTCGTACGCTGACCGCAGCATACCTACGAAAATAAATATATGTGTTTGATGTGAATGGAATGAATGATGATTGTACTCAGATTTGAAAATCTTTTCTTTTGAAATTTTATGTATATGTGTATATGTATATGAAGGACGTTTTTACGAATGACAATAATCAAAGGTCTGATTTGTTGAAAGAAAACCCATGGCATGTTTTATAAACTTCAAAACTATTTTAGGAACATGGCTGGTGTATTTGCTGGGCTTTCGCTCATTCTTTATTTTTCAGGTGACGACTTAAGGGAAGCGGAGCCGTATGAGCCACACGGGGGAGTCATGCCCGAAGAGAACTTTTAGAATAATGAGTGCCTACTATTCGAACATTTTAGTCTATGTTAATTTACATTATGCTTGAACTGATGTAAGGAGCTTAGGTCTCCTCGAGTTTTCTTTATAAGTTTTAAAGACATGTAATGAGAGGTTTATTTGAATGTTTTGGAGGTCCGTAAATTAGAAATAAATTTGGAGTCACAGGATTGTAGTAAGGCCTGGCAGAGCCCTGGCAGGTGTTTGAATGGGCCTGCGGCTGGTCACGTGCCTAGCACACGGGCTACCTGTGGGTTCGGGTCGTGACAATGAAGCTTTGATTATTGTATAGAAATATTGTTGGATATGCATATAACAACAATTTAAATATTTGGAGATCGTCGATTGGTTATGAATTTATACATAACGCTCCTGGTTCGAAATTTAGATATATATTTGGAGGTCCCAAGATTGAACAATGGGGATGCCAATATCATGGCTCAATTGGCTTCCGGATTGAGAATGTTGGATGGAGTTAGCTAAGAATGAGTAAAGGTGTCAAAACACTTGTCATCGACTGGTGACAAATATAAGCAAGTAGAGATGATAAATCCAATTGATTTAACCCAAGACGATTGGCGAACTCCCATTATTCAGTTTTAGCAGAAAGCTCAACCAAAAGTGGAGACAAAGATAAAGTTACAAGCAGTTAAGTATTTTATTCTGAATGATGATTTGTTCAAAAGAACACCACAAGGGTTGGTGTTAAGATGTTTAGGGCGACAAGAAGCCATGAAAGTGATGGCTGAAGTACATGAAGGTACGTGTGGTGCCCATTAGGCAGGTGTGAAGATAAGATGGTTGATTAGATGACATGGTCATTATTTTCCCACCATAATATAAGATTGCATCAGATATGCAAAGGGTGCCAAGCTTGCCAAAAGCATGGAGAGGTCCGTCGAGCACCTTGTATAGACTTACAATCGATAATAAAATCATGGCCTTTTTGTATGTGGGCTATGGATTTTGATAAGCTAGATACATCCCCACTCATCTAAGCAACATGGTTTTATTATTGCAGTGACTGATTATTTTATCAAGTGGACCGAAACCAAGCCGATGAAGACAGTCACTCAAGATGATGTCATCACGTTCATCAAAGAAAACATAATCAACAGATTTAAATTACCTCATCCTATGACGACTGATAGAGGTACTGCTTTTATCGGGGCCGGGGAGAGGGGGAGGGGGGGCAAGTACTTGAGTTTGCTAAAGAAATATAAATTCAAAATATTGAACTCCACCCCATATTATGCACAGGCAAATGGTCAAGCCGAGGCCACAAACAAATCGACAAAGTATGTTATGATTAGGACAGTTGAAGATACTCCTAGTGATTGGCATCGATTGTTGTCAGAGGTTTTATGGGCATTTTGAAGGAATGCCCATAGAACCTCTAAACCCTAAATCCTAAATAAGCAGGTCTTATAATAGAAGAGTTTTACCTTAGTCGTTTGAGGAAAAGGATTTGGTTTTGAAGACCATTCTTCCACTAGAATCTAAAGACCCAAAGTTTGATAAATGGTCTCCAAATTACGAAGGAACTTTTCAACTACATAAAGTGTTAAAAGGGGGAGTATTTTGGTTAAAGTCCTTAAAGGGGCAATTACATGCCAAACCTATCAATGGTTGATACTTAAAAAAAATTCCTTCATGTGGGAAGGGATCGAAGCACTCAATAAAGATAATTTGCATTAGCTTGTCAAAGGCGACGTAGCACAAGATAAAGACCAAAATGCTATGACATTAAAGCAATGGTCGAGAAAATACCAAGTTCGGCTAAATAGATTGTTCTGATGAAAAAACAACTAGAGAAAGTATTTCGATAAAAGAAAAGAAGCTATAAAACAAGACATTTGCAAATCAATTCAAATGTCAAAAGTGGTTTGTAAATCTTTCCATTGCGACTCAGCCCTGGAAATGATCTAATCTACAAAGGCAATCTGAGAGTGAGCCCTCGCTCATTTTTTTCAGTGGTTCCTTTTAAGCCTTAGTTAAGTCAATTGCTTCCTGATAAACTGCACCCTGTCGTTGGAGTAAATCTTGGTCCTTCTGCCTCAGAGCAGCCAGCTTGTCCTCTAGATCCTTCATTTCAGCCGTAACTTGTTCAATGTTCTTTAAAATCTATAGATTGGCTTGAAGCTTCTCTTGGATCTTCGCGTTTAAGGCATCAATATCTTTTTCCAACATCTGGATTATTGACTTGATTTTCATTCCTTGTCTCCCAAAGAAGATACAAGTAGAACCTATATCTTTAAAGTGGTAATAAATTATGTTGTGCACTATTCAACGCAGATGCATTGTCAGACAAGGTGTTTATCAAATGATTCAGCTTTGATATCTCGTCATCATTGGCCAATACAGCCAAAAGTCGATGAATGAGTAGACTTTTAAAAATGCTCAACATAGTAGTGACATCAACGTTTGTAGTAGAAGACGACGTCTCTGTAGGGGGCTAGAAATAGGTATTGATGTCTACTTGGAGCTGTTGGAATTTTTTATTGGTCATCGGCTGCTGGCACAAGTACATGGCCAGTCGGTGTATTTGATACGAGCACATGATGGATTAGTTCATTCACACTAGAGGCGTTTGTTGCCTTGCCTGTTGATTGAGTAACCACTGGCGAGCTTGGAGTGATTGTCATGGGCATCAGATCAGCCGGTTCATTCATAGCAGAGACAGTGGCTGTTTGAGCAGTTGCTGGAGCAACCATTGTCGGGCTCTTGATTGGATTTATTTCTGGAGAGTGACTAATTCCAGTTGATGACTGAACTTTAGGAATACAAGAGGTGATTGATTGGACATTCTCCAGTTGATTGGAATGATGATCAGTGGAGTGTTTGTCTTCTTGAATATCCCATGATTCATTCTTGTCTTACAGAAATTAAAAGTGAGATGTAAGCCATCAAAAAATGGTGCAGGCAGAAGGCATTGAGTATCAACCCACCTATTGAGATAGTGGTGAAGACTGATGACCAGAAAAGATTGAAAGACCCTCGTCGCCAATGGGCTCTGTATTTGTCGGCATGTCAGTAGGGGCATCGGTGGAACCATTCTTACTCAAAGAGGTTGCCTCTTCTTTGTTCATGCTTTCCTGAGTCAAATTGATGTTAATACTGCCCAAATCCTAAGAGGGGTAAGAGGTAAGAAAAATAGTAGATAAAAAGAAGAAATATACCTTCAAAGCCTTAGTCCTCGCACTGAAGCAGGTTTTATGAGCTATGTTCTTCTTCCGAATGGCTTTAGATTTAGTTGTTGTCACGACGGCTTGGACTGTAATTTGCTCTACGTGCTTATAATTTGGAACAACAACGGTTGCTACAGTTTCTTCAGGCATTTCACTAGGATCGACAGGGGACCTTAATTGAATGGCTAGTGTTTTAACTGGTCTAGCACTTTCATCAGTTGAGAGAGCCAACTTCGATGGCTAATTCTCCTTAGAAAACTGCCATGAATAGGTTATTATAAATCAATAAATGAATACTTACTTGATCTAGGGTCACTTGAGGATGTTGGCACACTAACAATAGCCGAAGAGGTGTATGCAGGAGGAAACATACTCAAAGGATTGGTTGATATTGGCTCCATCAATCGAGGATATAACGAAGATTCACCAAAGGCCTGCGCATTTCCAAATATGGCATGAATTGCTTTTTCCTTTTTATTGAATCTCTGCCGCTTCTGGATGAGAGGTACGTTGTCTTCTTCTTCTTCCTCTTCATCAGCAACATCTCAAGATTGTTCTTTAGTTAGAGATTTCGGGGATGGATCGTCTGTAGCTTCATGAGACTCAGGCTCAGGCTCATTAATTGATTTTTTTCCCTCTTTTTGCCCACACTTGTCTAGAAGTTTCCTTGGAAGGAGATTTTCCCCGTTTCCTTGGCGTATTAGGATCGCTGGTCCCTTCGAATGTATCAATAAAGTCAAAACATATTACATGACTGGCAATGATAGCATAAGCAAATAGTGAAAAGCCAAAATTTTATACCTGGTCTAATTTGGATTATCTGGAGCAAGATTGACCATGCAATTGACGTACTTGATGCCATCGTACAATTTAAAAACCTTGCCTCGATACCACGCATCGAAGGGGCGAACTGATTCGGCAGTCCGAATCGTAAAGTTTGACATGGCAAAGTTGTTCATCGATCGATCCATATCGTTGTTTATCTCTCGAATATGGTTGGGATTCACCCTTTTGAGCCTTTCATTTGACTCAAAGAAACCATTATCGATAAAGAACAGGGTTGGAATCCCTTGAGCTAATCCAAATTATTGGCCAAATTAAGACGGTGCATACCGCTCATAGATGCACGCCCCAGAAAGGCATGTTACTGACTTGACCACCCGCGTGTACAAAGTGTCCGCACAAGAAATTGGCCCACACTCTCCACGTAAAGTCCCGCGATTCTATGAACATTCTCTCGTCTATGTGATTTGGGTGTCTCCTAAACCATTTGAGGTCGAATTCTTTAGCTAGGAATGGGTGCGAGCGTTTGATGTGGGTATAATCAAAGAAAAAATGGAAGCAAGATATGAAAGCGTGAAGCTTTGTTTCACCGAAAGACAAGTGATGACCATAGGTAAAGAAAGGGGTAGCAGGCTGGAGAGGAATCGATGGTGCAAATTCAGGAGAATAGGCAGAAAGCAATGACTGGACTAACTAGAAAAGGCTACTAATACTCTAGTGCATCTTTTTGTTCACTATCGTGAACATAGCCTTATACAGACTACATAGCAAAAGAGGTGCAAGTGCATACTCTCTACCATGAGCCAAACCGATGGCCAAATTCATGTACTCCCTGGTAAAAGATTGACTCGACACACAAAAAACATGGCCAGATAGCCACATCCATAGGAAGTTAGCCAACTCTGTCAAATCGGGTGAGGTATCTGTGTGTTTGGAACCCAATTTCTTGAAACATCGTTTAAACATTTCAGAATATTTTGAGGGAACTACAAGGAGATCAAAGGATAAACCAGTAGCATTGTGATTGGTTAACGGATTGGCATGATTGCCAACCAGCAGAAGTCCTGTCAGGGCACACACATATAATATGGCGGGAGCCATCATTTTGGTCCTCAACATAAAACCGTTAGTAGTAACAGACCAAAAATAAAAAGATGAACTCAAAAGCCATCGATCCACCTTAGGGGGATTCCACCTAATCGGCAACGCAGATTCATGCCAACCTGTCCAATCTAGATAAGGTGCACTGAACATCAGTTTTTCTGACATTGGGTACCTTCCAGAGGCTGCTGTTCACTCCTAAAAGAAGGACCTAAAATGTGAGGGCTGAGGTATTTTGGGTGTTTTTTTTACAAGATCAGAACGCGTGCCAATTGGTTTGATGTGAGCCCTAAGTGCACGAATGCCCCATCGAGGGTTAAGTGGACAAGTAACACCATTTCATTCGTCAACTTTGGGGATGAGTTTCTTCTTTCCCATAACTCCTGAGAGTTATAGTAGAATAGCAAGAAAAGAGTTTTAGGCTATGGAAGAAGCAAGAGTAAAGTCTTAAAGGTTAGATGAGTTCCGTTTAATTAGAATAAGCTGAAGAGTTTAAGCTTAGACTTAACCTTATCGAAATGGTCGAGTAATTGATGAAACTGTTAGAAGTTGAGTTGGATCAGGAATTAACTCGCACAATTACATACGTTGCAAGAGTCAAGGAGGGCAATGTTAGCTACATAAATATTTTACCATGACCAATAGAAGTTCAGACACGTGGGATACTGAGAACCGTAGAAGAACTTGAGAAGACTAGCATTCATCGGGAAGTGAGCATAACTGTTACAATTATTAAAGATGCCACCAGTCATCAATAATGAAACAACAGGATCAGGCAGTTTGATATTAAGTCCGCAGGAAACGAGATTGGAATAAAACTGTGGGGAAAGAAAAACCGTCGACATGAAGGAGACAATGGACAATAACGATCGACAAGAATGCATGGAGTTAGATAATTGCAAGCAAAAGATAAGACGATCGGCAGCAGCAGTTGATGAGCGGTTTTTAGAAATATACGAGGGTAGAAAGTTGTCAACAAGGGCAGAATGATTGATGTAAGTGGTCAGCAACAGACTGCATGAAAAAGGGATAGATGTAGACGGAAACAAAGGGCCGATGATAATTGTTGATAAACCACTCTTGGCAAAGTATACAAATGAACAGTTAAGGGCAAACGAAGGACGGTTGTAGATAAGTGGCATGGGTATAAAAGAAAGGGAAGGACAACATAACAAGGAATCGTCAAAATTCACAAACCAAACCGGACTTTCGAAAAGTCAAGTCTGGAATACATTTATTTTTCTCTTCTCTTTGTCAAGTTTTCATATGATCTGACTTGTATCGATAGAGAATCTCGTATGCTATCATACTTGTATTTGTTGGGTTGTAGGAATAATATTTGTTTTAGTGAGCGCATCATTTATAGATTTATTCAACATCCTGTCTTTAGTAACTCTTTATTTTTAGTGAAGTCCTTGGACCCTAGAGACAAAAATTATCACACACTATTAATTGATTTTACCGTGGGTGTACGAATCGATTGTAAGTTTGCCCAGCAGCGTAAACACACACACCACCACACACAATCACTTTATCAACCATTTCTGCGATTGGTTTCTCTTTGTAAACTATACACCGTGGAGGCTTTCTTACTTTCATTTTTGCTTTTAATAAATCAAACGATGCTAGCTTCAAATGCTTCTATTTGAAGCCATCATTATGCAATCAAATACTTTTATAACTTCGAATTTTTGTAGGCGAATAACATTGTTTTCGAACTATTGCATATTACTGGTGTAAGCAACATGTTTTAAGTCAACGTCGGAATCTATTGATTCATGACATATTTGCTTTCAATGATATCTTCATTCGGAAACAAACGCGTATGTCTACCTCGAAGCCTTACACATTGCTTCGGTAGTAATCAAAGTTTCTTTGGGCTTTATAGACTTTAAACACAAGCAGATTAGGTACTTATATCATTATTCTTTTTTGTTTTGTTTTTTGGGTTTATTTTTCTCCATATGAGCAGTACCTTTCTAGATTATCGCAGGCAATATTTCAAGCTGTAGTTTTTCAGTTTAATGAGGCATGCGCTACATATGGTTACTAACTTCACTTTTTATGTGATATATATATAGTTTTACGTTTTTGTTTCTTGTTCTCTCAATCTAAAAGAAGCAAGTTATCCAAGGAAACCAATCCAAAATCAAGAAAAGAGGCAGATTCTAGCACCCTTTAGCAAGAAATTGTTGAAAGCAAGTTCAAATTGTTTTCAGTTTTTCAACTCTATTAATCCCGCTTCATTAGTGCTCTTTACGGAAAACGGAGTTTTACAAGAACTCAGTACTGGAGAGTTTTGTATCAAGTGAAAACTAGAAAGCAAAAAGTATCCATAAGCTTATTCTTTTTGATCATAGTGAAGGCAAACTGTAAGTCCTAATCAGCTCACCAATCATGTTTTCTATGAACATCGGCCAACCGGAAACACAATAAGCATCTCTGGGGTAAGTACTTTGATACCGTGGTGAGTAATTCTATAGCATGTAGATACTCAAGTCTCCAGATTTCTCAAAATCAAATGGATGTCAAATTTCGGGAAACTGGGCTTTCACATGCAACAAAACCGAATCTTGTTGACAATAGTCTGATGCAAACTTGTGCATATATGATTGTTACAACATGTTCTTTCTACTACTAGAAAGAGGTGAAACATTCGTGCTCGGATGAGTTTGAGTCATCGCAAGGAGAGTGGTTATGTCTACCTTCGTAGGTTGTTATCACCATCCGACAATCTTCCGATAATCGTTCAACCCTTTTCTTCACCCGACAATTACTATGTGTACAGCGATAGTAACTTCTGCCAACATATATGAGAAGTAAATAAGTACGAGTTCATGGCAGTGAAACTCAACCTATGATATCAACTTAGGAATAAACAACATATAAAATATAGCCGCATAAAAATCTAGTTACTAAAGCTGAGTTTCTGATGTTATGACTTGACAGGATAACCTAGTTGATATGTATGTATGTGGAGTGGGGGGTAGGAAGGATGCTGATTCCTTGTTATCTATTTGTCCAAAGCTGAAACTCCTGCTGCTTTATGATTGATAGTAGTTAGTTAAGAATGTATTAAGCTAACGATGATTGTTTTTCCTCCTATTTACAACATGCCGCAACTCCCTTAACCGATGCCTATAGACCTTAACTATTCCACGCTTTCATGTAAGGCTTGATACTGACAGAGTATATGTATCACCTGCAATCTTCACAGAGATATAGATGGAGACATTCAGGGTCTAGCCACTAGTTCAACAATTTTGAGATGGATCAAACTTTCCAAGCGATGAGTAGATTTAGGAATCTTGGTCTTGAAGGAACATAAGACTTTTTGTGTGACTAATGATGCAGCTATATGCAAGTGGATTAGATGCAGGATACCCTTGGAATCCTTTTCATCGAAGGTACTTGAACTTAAAGTTAGAACCCAAGAAACATATCGTTCTTTCTTATCACAAATAACCCATAAATTTCCGCATTTCTTCGATATAGAAACTAAAAAAGGTCTGCGTATTTTAAGCTTTGTATCTTCTTGATTGCCAGCAATACTCTTACTCGAGTCTGCTAACTGAATTACGTACACTCGATTAAATAAAAACGCAGGTCCAAGACTCGAGAGCCTCTTTTGTTGCTTATATATATATATATATATATGAGCTGATCCGTTAACCGTGCGAGCAATTTGGGTTAAGTTGTCCGCGCAATCTGGCCGTTCACACCCGATCCGTGGACGGTCCAGATCTTTTTTTACGTTTTTTTTAAATTCATCCTCTATATAATGTAGAAGACTATTTTTTTACAAAAATACCCTTCACCTCCATCTGCTATATTATGTAGCGGACGAGTTGGCGTTACTTTGTTTCTCTTTCTCTTTCCTTTCTGTCATTATTTTTCTGACATGTTTGTCTCTCTCCCTCGCCTTTTTGTCATCAATGCTCATGTCCCTCTCTCTCTCTTTTTTCTTTCTCTCATCAGTACCCAATAGAGTGATAATGAATGTGTGTTTTGAGGACCGGTTCCTCCCTCTTTGGTCTACACTTTTCCCTTCCTTTTCCCTTTTCTTTCTCTCTCGGGCCAAACACCATCCTAAAATATCTAAGCTTTCAATAGCAGGACACACATTCGCCCGATACAAGGAACGAAAAAAAAAACCTCGATAATTCGGGCGCAGATGGCGTCGGCAATGCCCTCGCCGTGCTCCCGCTGCTCACTGGTGATGATTGTCTTCGAATTGAAGGTGAGCTCCGCAAGCACCTCCTTGTTGTACTGGACAATCTCATCGGGGGCCGGAGGCTACGCGAGGTCTCCGGCAAAATGGCCTTGAAGTTGTCGAGAATTGGCGTCGGGGGCTTCTGGGCCCTGACGACATTGTTTGATATTTGATGGGGCTTTTCTATTTTTGGATTGGGGTCAGGGTTCTGGAATTGCAGTCAAGCGACCGTTACTCTTCATTTGGAAGAGAGGTACTCGAAATTAGACAAGAGGGAGTAATAAACGAAAGTTATAAGAGATTACAAGGTTCGGCTTTTAGAGGAGAGACAGAACGCCTAACGAGATTGAATTTTGCAGAGAGAATACTGATGAGAGAAAGGAGAGAGGGAGGGACACGGGCATTGATGACAGAGAGACATGTCAGAAAAATAATGACAGAAAAGAGAGAGAAGGAGAAACAAAGTAATCCCAACTCGTCCGCTACATAATGTAACAGATGGAGCTGAAGGGTATTTTTGTCAAAAAATAGTCGCTACATAATGTAGTAAACGGACTTAAAAAAGCGTAAAAAAGATATCTGAACCGTCCACCGATCGCGTGGGCAACTTAACCCAAGTTGCCTGTGCGGTCAACGGATCAACACACACACACCTGAGGCTTTTCTAAGATTCTTGGATCACCCGATTTTATGGGTTATGGAAAGTTCATTCCACTGCTGCAAGCTCAAGTAATTATCCTAGACACCTCTGAAGGAGACTCGGAAAGTTGCGAGATCAAATCACAGCCATATGAGGTATCGGCTTACTTGGACTCGTCCTCCTTGCAGATGGCTCGGGTTACGACAAAAGCTCGTCCTCCTCGCTGATGGCTCGGGTTACGACAAAAGCTCGTCCTCCTCGCTGATGATTGGGGTTCCCAAAAAAGGAGGGAATGAATGTATTCTTTTATCTGATAAGTATTAGCATTAGTGTCTATCAAACTTTCTTTTGTAGCGCACGTGCTTTTCAGATTTATAACTCTATTTTTATTATTTTCCTGTTAATGAAGTTCTTAAATTTGATTCAGAAAAAAGTGGCCGTATAAATACTTTCATGCGGGCCTAGTCCCAGCCCTGAGACAAGTTTGATCTTAGAGTAGCAATCATTTACATACTTCCATATCTGACCACAATATTATCATGATTGAATCCATTTCCCCACTGGAAATGGATTCAGCACAGATATGAATGCAGTTTTAGTTGGCAGCAACATGATAATGCAAAATGCTTTCTTTGATTCAAGCAAATGAACGAATTATCCCATACTGGTTATATGGTGTACATGATATAGTAGGGAAAATAGTTATATTTGCAGAATAATATAGGGGAACATAGTAGGTAACTGCAATAAACTTTTCCATGGTTTTATAATACAACGCGAGCCTCAATAATATATTTTTCTAACCTTTGGTTATGAAAACATACCCAAGCATGAAGCTAACATTACTTGGAGAAAATCAACAATGAAAGAAGGGAAAAATGAGAATCAACTGTGTACTATCCTTCCAGTCCTCCACTTCTGATAGAACTGGAAGTAGCTCTTTATCTTGCTTTTTATGCGTACTTGCAAACCATTTCCTTTATGGCGTAGATCAATTATTAGAAATGTACTCAGCAAGTATCTTGTCGAGTCCAAAACATAGTAAACTTTCAAGATCACACCATATGATCTCAGAAACCATTTGTACAAACATGATTAAGAAGTTCTTTTTATACTAAAATTCTCAACTTGAAAAGAAAAATAGCTAGTTATGGTTTATGGAAAGATGTGTACCTAGGATGAAGACTATTCTTGACTACTTTCTGGCCGTATTTTCTCCATTTGTAACCATCATCAAGGACATCAACATCACTCCTTGTCTGGAAGCAGAATCTCGGCTCTCTAAGCTTTCTCCTCACCTTCATTCTACCCCCCTTCTCTGAGTTTGATGCTGAGTTCCTCCACCTGCAGCAACAACCCTGTATCATTCAGACTCACTACGTGGCAGCTATACTACAATATACATACATGTATATTCTCCACTTCTTTGATTAATTTTTTTCCTTATGTTGAATGCTTAGAAACAGCTCATGTAACCATAACCTTGGAGATGTGGATTATCGTTAATGAGGACGAATATAAACAGGTCTAGGTAGCCCTATTGCCACAAAGATTCTTGCGCACATACAAATACTAAACAAATCAGTATGTGTTCGTGTGTATCTGGGCGTGAGAGAGAGGGAGAAGGAAAGAGAGTTACCCTAGGGGAGCATCTTACTGCTCTCAGTCAGAATCTAAAAGGATCCAACCACATATGGAAGATTTTACAAAAGAATCTTGGTTTCATCTCTCTCTCTCTCTCTCTCTCACGCACACACACACACACACAGAAGTTCAAGCACTAACAAATGCCTGTTGTGAATAGCTCCTCAAGGAAAACTACCAAAAAACAAACGTCTATGAGGTCTCCTCAGATTCCTAGAGACCACCAAGAAGCTTCTCCAGGGCAAAACTCTCTCTCTCTCTCCCTCTCCCTCTCCCTCTCCCTCTCCCTCTCCCTCACTCCCTCTCTCTCTCTCCCCACACATCCACGGAAAAAGAAGAACAAAGCAATGACAAAAATGATTTAAGGAAAAAGAAGAACAAAGCAATGACAAAAATGATTTGGGAGATGTTGGCTTGTATTACCAAGAATTAGTATCGTCGTTGGCGTGATTAGCACACTTTTCGCCATCATCAACAGCCTTGGGATCCGAGGTTTCCACCTATTTTTCATTCACAAACAACCCGCCCAAAAGCCAAGATGACAGCAAATCTCGTAAGTACAAAATATCTAACAGAAAAAAGATTTATAGGAAGGACCCATATCAGAAAAGTAATTTAAAATAAATTTATCAAGGCATAAATATGGTAAGTTTTCTTAATACTACCTGTTCGTTAGTATTCCAAGAGGGTTTAGTGCCATGAAGATGTGGCTGTGAAGAGTGTTGTGATGGGGATAAGAAGCTGGTCATGACCAGTTGCTGATTATGGGGGTGATGATGATCATCATCATCAAACTGTACAAATCCCATTTCGTGGTGGATATTGGCATGAGGGGGAGTGGAAAACGAGATAACTTCATAATTGGGTAACTCATCTCTTTCTGCTTCCATGGTGGGCGTTTTCAAATAATTCTTGATGGGTTATAGAAACTCAGTGCTCTCATCTTCTGTTTCTTCTTCTTCTTCTTCTTTCTTCTTTCTTCTTTCTTCTTATTAGTGGTGCGTTGTGGGTGCATAAGCCGTACAAGATGTGGGGTGTATCATGTCTGTCTGTTGGTCAAGCTATTTGTTGTGGTTTGGGCTTACATAGTGATGGAGGGTGTTGCGTTGTTTTGTCAACTGGTAAGCGCCTGGATGGAATATACATTAGAAATTGTTTCTTCCCTTCTTAATCAATCTTGTCTGGTGGTTTGTGGCCGATGCTTTTGACTATTTAGAACCGTTAAGTATACTGTAGATTAACTTATTATCCGTCTTAGCTCATCCACCTATCACTTCAAATTTTTTTATGGAATGGTCCCAAATGAACATGACCGTGCAATATTTACTTAACAGAACATTTGTCCCGCCCCCTCGATTGCATCCACCCAGTCCTCTACGGTCTAGGTTAAATCGGAAAATGAGAAGGATAAGGAAAATCATCAGGCTTAAATTTTCTGGTGAACTACAAGGCTCCTTGATCTTCTAAATGCAGAAGTTGCTGAACTCGAACTTCTTGTCCTTAACAACATTGGTCTTCCACACAAAATCACCAACAAACATATGCAAAAAGAGAAGAAAAATAAAGGGAGTCGACATTGTGTTTCACGATTGTATTAAAAATTGTATTACAAAAGCACCCCAAGGCAAGTCGTCTAGATGGTCTCAGCTGAGCATTGGTACTTTTACATACGGTAAGTTGGGAATGCATTGTCTCTCTCTCTCTCTCTCGCTCTCTCTCGCTCTCTCTCTTTCTCTCTCTTTTTTTTTAGTGAAGAGTAGAAATATATACCAAGATTGACAGATGGAGTTACAAAACATAACCAGATAGGTAAGTAGAAGACATATGGATGACATTTTTATCCGGTAAGATTTGCAACTGAAATAAAACCTACAACTAAAAACAATATTTTTTTTTCTTTATATTTGATTTGGAGGTACACACACAAGCTAAATGGAACCGGCTAAATACAAGATAAAACTAACTAACACAGGATAATAATAACCTAGAACTGGATAAAAATAAAAATTAATTAGAGAACCAATCAAAAGACACCATCAATCTGCCAGCCACAAGCCCAAACTCTAGACACTTGTCCGCACTGCTGCCACGTGTCCTCGATCTCTGTAAACCTCTACGAAGTCGAAAAAATCACCTTTTCTGACCATCACTCTGTTGTCGATCCCACGAGAAACGTATTTTTGGATAAATTCGCATATGGTAAGGTTGTTGTAGTGATTTTACTCACGAGAAGACCATTTTGGTGATTTAAGTCCGATAGGGGCATTTTGATAATTTTACATCCCAGGGGCATTTTAGTAATTTTACATACCAGGTGAGGAGGTTCATTTTGGGAGTATGTGTGAGTTCGTATTAAGTTATAATCTTGTTCTATAGGCTATATTCTAATGATTCGATTATTCCATTTAAGATAATTTAGCTGCGGATCCAGGTAAGAGATTTTATCTGAACCCTGGGGAAGGACTTTTGTCTGAACCCTTATTTTGATAACTCGTACTCATAAGTACTCATTTGATATATTTACGACTAATTCCGAACTCTGAGTTATGTATTGGTATCAGCATGTTCTTGTCCAGAAAATCCTAATGTTTAACCTGAATCGGTTATTCAGAAATCTTGTGATGCTCGCATGTTATTGCGTGCTGAGCAAATTTGATAATTGTCTGTATCCATTCTTCCGAATTGTTGTGATTATATTCGATAATTATTCGCAGTCGTTTTTTTTGTTTATCTGTGATTTTTCTTCTGAAATTCGGATTTCTTCTGAAAACTCCGAATGCTGACTTATGTCAGTATGATTATTGTTATTAGAACCTGAATTGATTTCGGAGATATGATCTTATGTTAACGCTCATTGATATTATTAATTTATGTGTTAACATGGGTACCTGTTTAATGGGGAGGCAGTATAAGGCTGGTTGAATCCTGCATGAAACACAGGCTAGTACCCAAGTGGACTAGTAATTATTTTAGTACATCATGCATGTGTACACTATATTAGCTTGCCATAATGGCATTGCAATCGCCCAGGATCAACATTGATTTTTGATTTTATTAGCTAGAATGATTTGTGCTTGGGTTGAAAGCTCTTGACAAACATTCATTGTATTTAGTTAGAAGGATTTGTACTTGGGTTGAAATCCCTTGACAAGCCTTTATCGTATTATCTTATTTGATTTCTGCTTGGGTTAAAATCCCTCGGGAAATCTTGCTGTATTTTCGAAATGAGTTTCTGCTCGGATTGAAATCCCTTGAGCAAGGAAAATTTTCGTGGTACTTGGAAATGCTGACTTGAAAAAGATCTTTTATTGATCGGTTTGGATTTTGTTCTGATTGTTAATATTTATTTTGGCATCTATTTCTGATGAACTTTGCTCAGTTTGGGTAATTATTGAATTTTGATCGTTCGAAGTGTTTTGTTGTCTTTGTACGACCTTACTGAGTTCTCAAAAGCTCACTCTTCGTTTGGCTCCCTTCTGCAAGTGATGATAAGCTGTAGCAGGTTCGGGAATGGGTTAGAGTCTGAGTGAGATTTTGATGAGCCTATCACCACGGTATAGTAAGACCCCTGCGTGGGTCGGTACTATTAATTCGTTCTTAGGAAATTTGAATTACGAAGAACCTAAGCTGTAATGGTTTAAGCTAAGCAGTTTGTGATCTAGTATTTTGAAGAATTTGAGTTGATGTTGAATTAGATGATTTGGAATATGTGTTAGTGAATAGATTTGACAGGTTTGATGTGATTCGGTAGGTTAACATCCCGGGAGTTCAAGGCGGCGGAGCTCCGAATTTTCAGGGGCGTTACACTTGGTATCAGAGCAGTTCGGTCTTGTGGTATTAGAAGTAAAGGCATATGATATTGTAGGCACGGAACCACCGAGTGTAGGTAACACAATTCTGTAGAACCATATTCTGGTTAATGAGAGTGGGGTAGGATGATGGTAAAGTTAAGAGGTCCGGCCTTGACTGGTCATTGTGTTGTTTTTTAGACCCGTGTTGGTATAACTTTGATAACTGTTTAGTGTATCTATATAGTCTGCATTTAAAGCTCTGGCAGTGGAGATAGTACGGAGGGCCTGAGTCCCCGTTAGATGAGATTCCAACAGATTTACATAAGATAAGTAGGGATTTCGGGCATTGGAAAGACTTGACCAGACAATCTTCAGATTGGGCAATGTACTGTATGGAGGTTTAATGATTGTAGAGGGGCACCTCTACCTAATAGGGGAAATAGTAGAATCCAGAACCAATGATTACGGTTCGGAATATTATGAACCTGATTTTGATCTGATGACATGCAGAATCTGGCTAACTAGTAACTAGGACTACGAATCTGGCCCAACCACAACCATAACCTCAAAATGAGAGTATCTTGGTGACCTTAATAGATGAAATGACTAGCTACACTGTGTTGCTAAACCCTATAGGGACAGCGAACCGGATTAGCGAAATTGAGGAAAATTTTGATCAACCGATTGAATAGACTTTGAGCAACTATAAGTGAAGCGACAAAAGGTTAAAATTACTGGATATAAACTGAGAGGTGAGGTTGATCAGGGTGAAAAATGGTAGTGAAGAATCTGACTTATCAGAAATTGATTTATGTCATTTGGGAACCTTTTAGAGAATTATTTCTGACCGATATTTTGCAAGATTTCGTGAGTAAATATGAGGGAGCTGTCAATGTGAAATAACAGATCTAGAGTTGATAGACAAGGTAGAGATGAAATTTCTTGTTTCGCTAGATTTGCAGTAAGGATTTTATTGATGGAGACAGATAGCTGTCAAAAGCCTGAGTGTGGGCTTAGACCTGGCTGGACCAAGAGATGTAGTGATCTCAGTTCAATTGGTGAACTATATGGAATGTCTTTATTGGGTATGTGTTTTGGAACAGTCTAAGTCTGACAATGGAGGAAGGCATGAGTAAACACAGGACGGATAAAAGAGAGATAAGTGAGAATTTCCTCCGAACAGATTTGTATGAGCTGACGGTAGTCAGCAAAAGTTTTTATAGTCAGCACAGTACGGTGCCCTAGGTTAAAGGTTTGGGCGAAATCAGAGATTTAGGCCCACTTTGGTTCGATGATATTAAGATCTAGATAGAGTTCTGAAATTTGATCAAGGCATGATATGGAATTTAAGGTAGTGCAGGGTGAAGGTGCTCGACCAGCTCAGAGTATTAGACTTGGACCGTTTTATGGTTCTGGAGTTTGACCAACACAGAGTACTGGTTAGGGTGGCGGGTTATTTTCTGGCCACCCCATGCGATATGTGAGATATAAGTCATTTAAGCATGGCAGTGTGAAACATTAAGTTTGAAATTGTCTGTTTGAGAGAAATAATCAGTTGGGTACCTATTGTTAGTGTAATAGCGGGTTGTGTTCCTCGACAAGAAGAGGACAAGGTCAGTAGGGGCTGAGGCCCATAATATCAGTTAAAGTTTGTTTAATGTCTACTTAGGACGTTGTCACATCCGATGACGTGGTCCCAGGTACACTACAGGATGATCCATTAGATGTTCATATATGATTTGATTCTAGAGCGTTAAGTACCTTTGTATCCCTTACCTTCGCATTGTGATTGAAGGTGAAACTTATCTGTTAAGAATTGACCTTGTGATAAGTACTCTGTTGGGAGAGTCTTTGGCTGTTTTGTGGTTATCTATGAATATAGAATCTATGTTTGGGATAGAAACAAGAATTTAACATAATCGTCATCAACATGCCATGTTAACCGAACAATTGATTAGCATATTAGAACCGCATTGTCCTTACCTGATTGACTTATAACCAATGCAACTCGCAACCTCTGACCGCAGTGAGCGGAATCACCGGATCAAATAAGACCCTACTCGTCTGGCATCATTTAAACATCCACGCACACTTTATTCTACCCCTTCCCATTTAACTGCTCATAGCGTTTTACGATAACTAGTTAACCTGATTGGATAACTAGATCCTTAACCCAACTTTATCGATGCATTAGCAATAACAACCCTATCATTTTTTACGCTTAATAACACGCTCGTGCCCAAAATTTAATGCCAACATGACAAATTACCAAAGTACCCCCTTATGGCTGCTACACCACCACCACCCCAAAACTGCTTTGAATATGTAGCACATCATTTATAGCCTAAATAGTCCCTCAAAAAATTTCAAAAGAAAAATTACCAAAACACCCCCTTACGGCTATTGTCCCAACAAACATCTCAAAACTACTTAAAAACAAACTTTCAGATGTCTTACACCCCTTCCCATATCAAAAAGTCCTTTATTACATTTTATAGGAAAATTTTCCAAAACACCCCTTCTGGGCGGTGAATTACCAAAATGCCACCGAGGGTTCACTACCTCCCCAAACCTGCTTCAAAACAACCTTTTAGGTATTTTACAACCCTTCCCAAACTAACAAGTCCTTTGAAAAATTTTATTGAAAAAATTACCAAATACCCCCCTCAGGGTGGCAAATTATCAAAATGCCCCTTGGAGATTTTCGGTACCAGAAAAATCTCAAAACCACTTTATAACGCTATCTTAAGCGTGCCGAAGTCATTTTTGAGCTTAAAAGCATTTTCAAAAATTTTTGCCCGAAAATCATTAACAGGTGTCCGGACCTAGCTCTTAAAAATCGGTTCAACCAAAAATAGTTATCGACTTCAAAACGACCTGCAATTTAGAGAAATGGAACATCTCAACATCCTATGATCCTCATAAAATTTATGCACAAAACTGTGCTAGTTTTATATTTTAAATTTCACCATAAATTTTTAAAATCAACGTGTTCGTTAACCCCCTTCCTGACCTTGTAGAAATCAGAATTTTTTGACAATACAGGTCTCTTAAAACTAACTAGGGACTCTTTTTTGCATTGTGGATAAATCTGACCCTAACTTATTTTAAAATTTTGAATTTCAAACCGATTAATTCATTTCCACTTTAATGACAAAAAGAGTGACTATTCACATCAAACTCACACACTAGTTCACCTTGTTTTTCAGGCAGTCTTCTTCATCCTCATATCTCGCACGACTGCGCACACACACACACACCCACACACACCGACCGATCCATAGCACACAATATGAGCATATTACATCGTTAACCGAAAATAGCCGCCTTAATTAATCTGATTTACGATTAGATTAACTTCCGATATTTTTAGGGTATCACATCCTCCCCCCCCCCCCACCCAAATAAAATTTCGTCCTCGAAATTGGGCAAACCTCATTCTATAAATAGATGCTGATAGCTCTACCGCATCAACTCTTCGGGTTCCCATGTGGCTTCCTCTACCGCCTGTTTTCTCTAGACCACTTTAACCAACGGTATTACTTTAAGGCATAATACTTGTTCCTCTTCATCAATTACCTCTATTGTTGCCTCCTGATATGAGATATTATCTCGAATTTCAACATGTAATAGTACTTCCTCAACATTGACATATGATACATGTTATGTAATTGACTCAATCCTGAACATAGATCAAGCATGTATGCTATCTTCTCAATCCTAGACCGAATTTTAAATGCTCCAATGAACGTCGGATTTAACTTCCCTACTTCCTGAGTCAGATGATTCCTTTCATGGTGACACTTATAAAATTTACTAGGTCACCTACTTTAAACTCCAACATCCTACGCCTCTTGTCAACATAGCTTTTCTGCCAATTCTGTGCAGTAAGATTTCTCTCTTAGATATCGGTCTACTTGTTTTCTATTTCTTTACACAGTTTCATGCGAAACAGACTTCGTTCCTCAACTAGATCCTAACAAATTAACATGCAACATTTTCGGTTAAGGATATCTGTTCACCCTAAAGCTCTGCAAAAATGAATAATGCTGACCTTCCACACTCTTGCAATATTTATATCGTACGTACTGATTGGCCACACGTCTGAGGTAAAAGGCTATCCTTGTGGTCAACTTCATTTTCATTTCTTCTTGAAAAACTTTTCAAATTCTAAAGAGGAACCTTGCATCTCTATCGAACAACATAGTTACTGAAACTCCATAGCGACTAACCACTCGCTTAATATAAGTTCGGACAAGTCATTCAAAAGAATATTCTTCCCAAATAAGAATAATTAGGACGTCTTAGTCAACCTATCCAATACAACACAGATAGACGTATATCTCTTGGTTGTTCGTGGTAACCTTAATACCAATTTATCGTAATGTGTTCCAACTTCCACTCAGTGTCACGCCCCGAAATTGGAAGCCATGACTGCTGCAATCAAATTTCCTGATATACCGCTATAATTCTGGTGACAACGGTATATACAGAGTAACTAAATCCTTTAAAATAAATTATCTCCATAAAATAAAAGTCTATAACAATCCGTTCACCAAAATAATTCCACTGAGTATTCCTTTACAAAATAATTACCAAACGCAGCAGTGAAATTATTTACACAAGAATTGATTCTATCAAATCACCCATATCAGGGTAAAGGTCTCCAAAAAGAATTTCATTATCCAATTTTGCTCATAAGATCAATACTCTAACTTCAGGGTCCATACACGTCTTTAAACTGAGACCCAAACACGTCAATGACATAACCATTACAAAGATATAGCAGATGCCACAAACACCATTATCTAAATCTCAATTTTACTCATCTCAAAAGATCCAAGAGTTTAAATACAATCCTTTCAAAAACTTAACTAATAATCTTTCTCATCAAAATCCACTAAAACCAACTAATATGACCAAGACTCTACTATTCAATACAATTTTCAAGTCTCATAACCAACTAACCCACTTCAGGGTAGAGTCCTCAAATGATTTACATTGCTCAAAGATACTAACAAAACTAAATGCTCTAATTTCCCCCATGTCATGCCCAAAATCACGTCTGATACCTGTGGTAAGGGACAAGACAAACAAGTAGGGGGTGAGCTCGAATAGCCCAGTAAGTGGAAAACAAATGGGAAGCAAATACGATGATTCGTAGTCCAAAACAAAACCAAATATTTGACGAACAAGATATAACAATTAACCACAATGTAAATAAGGCGAATCAAATATACGAAATGTTCATAAGGTGGTCCAAAGAACGCAAATCAAATACAAACAAGGTATAGCAATTGGCTACGATGCAAATAAGGCGAATCAAATATACAAAATGTTCATAAGGTGGTCCAAAGAACCCAAATCAAATACAAGCCCAAAGGTACGAAAATGCAATCATATCTTACTGCCAAATACCAAAGCAAACGTCATTAAGCGTTTAACCCAAAACACATTTCAATTATATGTCGGGTACGCTACAAACATACGATGACTATGGTGGTCATAAGACCCAAATGTTGAACCAAACATCAAACATCAAACGTGTGCTCCGGAGCATACTAGGAGGCTTCGGCTCTCTAGTATAACAAACATGTGTCCATAGGACCCTCTCTATTTTCGAGAGTTGTTTAACATAGTCAGTGTCAATCTTCAATTGACGGTCACAAATATACGAATTCAATGATGTGCATCATCAAGCACGAACGAACAGAGGTAAACAAAAGAAGGCAAAAGTGGGACAAATCAAATGCAAACAAATATAGATGAACCAAAATTGATGAAGCATAAACCTTCGGATTCCGAAAGACACATTTCCCACAACAAAAAATGAGGATAAAATCCCTTTCACAACAAGCTTGATCAAAATCCAATATTTTTCCCGATTTAAAGCCAAGCCAAAATCAAAACGTAGAATCCCTTACAAAACAAGATTAATCAACTCCGACAACTCTTTTTCAGATTTAAAGAAGCAACCCATACCATAGCAAAAACGTTACAAACCCTTGCCACAGCAAGAACGTTCAAACCCTTACCTCAAACAAGCTTTCGAACAAAAGAAAACCTCAAGGCACCACTCTAGCGCCAAAAGAGCTTTCCAAGCCTTCAATTCTTTCTATCTCCTCCGCAAAGGAACAAGGAACCAAGAACAAAAGGGCTAAAATAAAACAAAGAGGCTATTTATATGAAGGTAAACAAATTACACTGTTCATTCGAAGCAAACCATAAGTTTTAGTCGATTAAAAGGTTTAAATTCGACAAAAATGTACTATTCAGTCGACTGAAAGAGTTTTAATTCGACTAAAAAGGTTTAAATTCGACTAAAAACTCTAAATTCGACTAAAAAGTATATTTCAGTCGACTACAAGTACTGTTCATCGACTGAAAGTACTGTTCATCATCTAAAAGTTACTGTTCATTCGACCAAAAATTTCAGAAACAATCCCAATTTATTTTCTTAGTTTTAACAAAAGACCACAAACTTATTTATTCAAAAATATACAAATTTTTGCATAAGGAAAAAAAAATTTTCGGGGTATTACATTCTCCCCCCCTTAAGAGAATTCCGTCCGCGGAATTAAAAACGTACTTTAATTATCAAAAGTAGCTTTTACTTTTCAGTACAAGTCAAAACATTACTCATACTGTTAACTGAAATTCTGACTTCGAAACATGTAAGGCTTAACTAGCCTACAAAATGTACTGAGCAAAATTACGACATTCAAAAATTCAACAAACGAAATCAATCTCCAATACGTAGCACCTCCACTGCGCTACTCAGGTAATATACCAAATCATATACTTTACATAATCTAGATAACACACTTAACTTCAAGCTTGAGGTGTACCACGTACTAAGCAATTCTCATCCAATATGACGTGTTTTTTACGAAATTCAAACTTAAGTTTTTAACATCCATTGTCATCACCATTCCAAAAATATATTCATACTGCTCCTCAAGTACTTGGCTAACAAATGAAACTCGCTGAATCAAGTTGCTCCAATCAAAATTCAAATCATCTTGAACCAATACAATACCGACAGGCTCACGTTGCTCCATTAAAATAACACATCAAACCACAGCCTTGGTAAGAAGCCTAACATTGACACGCTTAACTTCAATTGTACACCAAAAGTAGTAACCAACCTTCACATTAATCCCAAAGGATTTATATTCTATAATCTCCAAATCAAAATCTACACCCGAACAAAGTCACAATTAAAGCCATTAGAATACGTTCTTAATAACATTTCGCTGATAACTGAGTGTAATTCATAACCAAAGTTGCTAAACTCTTTGTACGCCTTCCTTCCAAAGCATCACCCACACTGTTAGACTTTCAAATACGATTATCCATGATCAAATCACCAACATCAAATATCCTAAGATTCTATACTCCAAAAACATTTCATTACTTCAAACACATGGTTACTTAAGACAACATCAAGCTTAACGTCTTGCCCAAACTTTTCAACTACAAAAGATCACAAACTCAAAATCTAAGGCTTAACCAAGATTACAATGACATAATGCCTATAAAATTCATTAACCAACCCATGAGATGACCTAATGATCAATATTTTCCCCCATCTAATTTTTTAGTCTGACACCAAAACCAAAACAAATTGTTGACATCAATTTCTAAAGTCATTATGCCTACAACATCTGAGCACTTGAAACACGTGGTTACACAAGATAGCATCAAACCCATTCCTCTGGTCCATATTTCATTGACTACTAAAATCACAAACTCAATGTCTAAGGCCTAAATAAAACTGCAATGATGCAATGTCTTTGAAGGTCAGAAATCAACACACCGAGATCAACCATAGAGAAATATGATTCTCATCAATTTTCACTAATCTAACCCCCAAAGCCAAGGCCATCAAATAATCCTTTGAAACATATTACTTCGACTTGGCCAATATTGATACCAATTTCTATGAGTACAACTCATCACACCAATGATTGATAATTATAACCAATATGCTTTCGTTGTGCACTCTGATGCCTCAAAACAAACCGGCTCAAACCATTATCAAATTTATCATAGAGAAAAACATATTATCCTTAATTTCAAATATATTGTTCATCCACCAAAGTTTAAGCCTTTAAACTACCACATCATTTATATCATTTATATCTCCCAGTCACAGCCTTTACAGATAGCTTTTATTTCTTTTTCAGAGCTCTTCGCCAGAAGATCATAATCATCCTCCTTTTCTAAAGCAATCCATCTTGGCATTATTGGAAGACAATCAGTCCATACCCCAAAATAACATCAGAGAGTTCCATATCCATAAAATTATGCCAACTCTTAAATATATGTAATCAATACTGATGGGGCAAGAATTATAAACCACAAAGGTCACCACAGGATTCCATAAAGGTATCTATATTTAGACATGTTTCATTTTCTAGGTTCAACACTTAGATGCTCACAAAAGGATATCGAAACAACTGAATAAAGGGGCATTAAGATCTAGAAATGCCAAATCTTACTTTCAAACTCCGCAAAAAATCTCTATCACCATATCTATCATTTCCTGAGATCATAACCCCTTCTTTTTTTCATACACTATTTGATAGGGCTACTCATAGACATCCAAAGATCATAGTCATATCCTTCAACTATTCTCTCTGATTAATACTTAAAATATCCAAAATCCAAAGACAACTAACATACGTTCTACAATTGCGTACTCAAGCCAAATCCAAAACTTATGGCCAATCTCAATCTTATGCTCTAATATGAAATAAATTCTCCAAACTTAATTCACCTTTTCGAAGTTCAATCCCAATCACATATGTCTTAGGCTTAGGAGTCTACACAATCTCAAACCTAAGCTCTGATACCAACCTTGTCACGCCTTGAAATCAGAAGCCATGACTGCAATCAAATTTCCTGATATACCGCTATAATTCTGGTGACAACGGTATATAAAGAGCAACTAAATCCTTTAAAAAAATTATCTCCATAGAATAAAAGTCTAAAACGATCCGTTCACCAAAATAATTCCACTTAGTATTCCTTTAAAAAATAATTACCAAACACCATTATCTAAATCTCAATCTTACTCATCTCAAAAGATCCAAGAGTTTAAATACAATCCTTTCAAAAACTTAACTAATAATCTTTCTCATCAAAATCCACTAAAACCAACTAATATGACCAAGACTCTACTAATCAATACAATTTTCAAGTTTCATAACCAACTAACCCACTTCCGGGTAGAGTCCTCAAATGATTTACATTGCTCAAAGATACTAACAAAACTAAATGCTCTGATTTCCCCCAAACATGTCACACCCAAAATCACGTCCGATACCTGTGATAAGGGACAAGACAAACGAGTAAGGGGTGAGCTCGAATAGCCCAGTAAGTGGAAAACAAATGGGAAGCAAATACAATGATTCGTAGTCCAAAAAAAAACCAAATATTTGACGAACAAGATATAACAATTAACTACAATGTAAATAAGGCGAATCAAATATACGAAATGTTCATAAGGTGGTCCAAAGAACCCAAATCAAATACAAACAAGGTATAGCAATTCGCTACGATGCAAATAAGGCGAATCAAATATACAAAATGTTCATAAGGTGGTCCAAAGAACCCAAA